>ML829257.1:21461-55998 GCA_009831015.1 Picea engelmannii | reverse complement strand
ACAGAACTTAGTTGATTAGTAACCGTATTAAATTCATTTAAATGATCTGCAACAGACCCACCTTCGGACATCTTCATATTAAATAATCTCTTCATTAGAAATACCTTATTCGACGCCGAGGGTTTTTCATACAATTTGGCCAATGCATCCATCAAACCCTTCGTTGACTTTTCTTTCGAAATATTGAAAGCCACTGACACTGCCAAGCTCAGCCGTATCATTCCTAGAGCCTTTCTGTCAAGAATCTCCCATTCTTCATCCTTCATGGCCGCCGGCTTCTTTGCTACTCCGCTCAATGGTAGGAATAGATCCTTCTGATATAAATAGTCATCCATCTACATCTTCCATAACTTGTAGTTTTGGCCGTTAAATTTCTCGACCCTAAACTTTCCATCTTCCGACATTGCTCCCACTCGAACCAGGAACCCTCTTTTCCTGCGAGTTACCTTATGCTCTGATACCAGTTGTTAGAAAAACAGGACCGCGGAGCAATAAAATAAAACAAATGCAGAAACAAAACACAGAAGACACACAATACAAGAGAGACACAGATTTACGTGGTTCACCCAGTGTGGGCTACGTCCACCAGAGAAATTGCCAGGTCCTTCCTTTATTACTATCCAACAAATGAAGGGATACAACCTACAGCAAAACCCGTTGTAACTTCCTCTTCTTTCTCTCACAGTCTCCTCTCTCAAAATACAATATTCGCCATCATACTTAGCCGCAATACATTTCCCTCATAAAAGAGGGTTTCCTTCTAGGGCAAAAAACCCTAACATAATCTCTACCGTTAGATCTGCGACCTTATAATGAACGGTCTAGATTTACAATGAAATTACAATATACTTTTACAAGGCAATTTTTGCTTCAGGGGCTTCACCCCTGAACCCCCGCTGGGGGCCCGCTTGCCCCCAGACCCCCCAGTCGGAGGGATAGCCCCCCCGGACCCTGCAGAGGGGGTACCCCCCTCTACACTCCCCCGCGTGGAAGAGTTTACATACTTATGGGGTGTAAATACTTCATGGGGTATAAACACGGCTGAAAGCAAGGACCTCTGAATCAGGAAGATAATTAGGCTCCACAACCAACATTCTCTTCTCTTGTAATAAGATGAAGGCTTTTGTATTATGGGGGTTCTGTTGAATATATCACCTAAGCTTTGTTTTTTTTTCTCTAGAGTTCTTAGTGATTGTACTTGTTCTCTTTAAGTTGTTGGGATTTGAATTCTTGATAGTTGAGGGTTTAGGGGTAGTAATAGATGTTATTTATGTTAGCTATCTCCAGGAGGAATTGGCTAGCTACGTATTTCTTACTATTTTCTTGGGTTTGAATTGTTTGTTTTTATCGACTAACAACTCTTATATTCTTGTTTATGTGAATATTTGTGTATATTTCATAAAGTATCCAAGCATATCAATGATAGCGAGGAAGTCTAGGGGTCGTCCCTTATGTTAGCCCCTCGATTCTCCTTTCTTTGTTGGTTATAACTGATCTTTTCTATCTTTCATTTTTCTATGTTTGTTATTATTGTCCCGAATAGAAAAAATGACCATTTTGGGATTTAAATTTTTTCTAGTTGAGGGATGAGTGGTAGTGATAGATGTTATTTATGTTAGCTATCTCCAGGAGGAATTGGTTAGCCTCACATTTCTTACTATTTTATTGGGTTTGAATTGCTTGTTTTTAACGACTAACAACTCTTGTATTCTTGTTTATGTGAATGTTTGTGTAGATTTCAGAAAGTAGCCAAGCATATGAGTGATAGCCAGGGAGTCTAGGGGTCATCCCTTATGATAGCCCCCCAATTCCCCTTTCTTTGTTGGTCATAACTGATCTTTTCTCCTTCTTTTATAGCTTCCATTTTTCTATGTTTGTTATTATTGCCTTGAATAGACAAATTAACCATTTTGGTTGATTTACCCTTCTGGGAAAACCTTCTTAGTTGGCTATTTATACTTATAAATTTCAATTTTCTATTCTCTTTATTTTTATTTCTTTTATAAAATGCATTAAAATATCATTGCTAACCTACTAGGAACTTAATCGGTTGCTCGTTCTCCTTCACCTAAGCGGTAAGGAACCACTTGAATACATGTTTGAGGTAAAGGAGGAGACAAAGCAACAAGAAAATGCAACAAACAACCGTGTAAAAAAAATTACCCCACACTCCTGATTTCATTTTTTGAGTTTAATTAGTTCTATAAAATTTTCACAAACTTCATTGTCAATATAGCTTTGATTTTGAAGATAAAATATGTGTTTGCAAGAATTCCTTTGTTCATAAATATCAGTATTCTTTCCATTGTAATTATCATTTATCTAGTTTTCATTAGATAATTTCCAACCCTTTAACCAAGGAATTGGTTGAAGTATTCCTTGCACATGGGGGGGTATGCAATTTCCAACCCGTTAACCAAGGAATTGGTTGAGAAGTATTCTTTGCACATGGCAGGTATGCGACCACAAAGAGTTTCAACCCCATTCTTTTGGGTTGAGTAGCATATTCAATTTCATTTATTCTTTCTTGAATTTCTTAAGTACCACAACATCCGAGTCAAAGACTAAAGGCATATAACCCTATGATCATGTGATGTTTGGGTCTCCCTACCATCATACCTACCGTGGTTAATGTCAAGTTGAGTAGGGAGGGTGAGATGGTACTAATATCTTGTGTATGTATATTTTTATTTCTCACTTTTAAGTTGCTTCCCCTAAAGGGACCCACTCACAAAAACCAAAGAAAAACACAAAAAACACAAAAATACAAAACATTTGAAAACAAAAGGTAGGGGTTTGCCCCAAAAAACAAAACTATATATATATATATATATATATATATATATATATATATATATATATATATATATATATCAATTTTGTTGACCAAAAGACACGCTTGTGAAAGCAAGATGTGATCTTGCCACATGGATGGCCTAGTCTTTTCATTTTTTCATTTTCAATTTTTAGAATACTAAGAGTCAAAGCCAGGGAATCATCATTAGGGGCCCCATGGAAATTTGTCTTCCTTGTATAAAATCACTGAGCTTCTTGTTTCCAATTGGTCTTGTTGAATAAATCTCATGATTCTAAACTATGAATAGATTAGTTCAAATTGGTACTACATTACTTGGGTAGGCTAAAATAAACTCCCTTGGGGGGTCCTTTGCGCATGTATCTTGCTTCTATCCAAGTGGATTTAAGATCCTCAAAGAACTAGTGACGAGAAGGGGCTAACCCCTCTTTCTCTGAATTACATGGGGCACTCATTGTTTTGACCAAGTGGTGTACACCAACTCACTCATTTTATACTAGGCAGAAAAGTTTCGAGATAAAGCGTCTAAGCCTAATCAGGAGGCCTCTCATAATTGCATGGTAGCCTTGCTTGTGATTAACTAGTTTAAAATATTTAAAAAAATATAACACATGGTTAAAGTCTCAAACCTTCCTACACATACTTAGGGGTGAAATTCTCTGGGCCCAAGTTCAGATTGAGGAAAGACCTCCAACATCAAATAAACATAGGCTATGTCTCCCTTGCTCTCCTCAAGTGCCAATTCGTATGACCTTTAGATGCCTACTTGATTACTTTATTTTACTTTGAGCATTGCATGAGAGTTTGACAGAGCATTGGATGGGGGGCATTCGAAAACACTTTCCGATTTCTCTCCTTTCCTTTCCGATGGAAAACAATTTCCTACATTATTCCATCCACACCCACACTTTAGCACACACAAACGTGATTCAAAATAATAATAAACTATATTTTGCATCCATTTACATCACTTTCCATAGCAATAGAAACCTACTGAAGGGATGGAATTGCACTTTCAAATCCCAAATTTTATACTTTAACGTTCATGGACCACATTCTAGGCAATTTTTGGGCAATTCTAGGCTTGTTTCCAGGTATTACAAGTCCCATACAACTTGTTGTTTATAAATTCCATCCATATTAAGTGGCATGGACGTAGCTTTCATAAGCCTTTTGACTCTTAAATTTTAGTAATTTTGCATAATCCATTGACCAGGTAATTTTTTGGACCCCCATTTACCTCGGGAACTAGTTTAGGACATTTTCCCAAGGCCATAAGGGAGCATACAACTTGTTGTTATCTTTTATTAGTTTGTCAGTCCAAAAATCAACAAACTAATTTTCACACCCCTATCCACAAGCCCCTTCTCCCCCAAACCTTTTTGGACCTACAGGGGGTTGACGGAGGACAATACCCAAGATGGGTTGTCCTAAGAGGGCTCACATGCAAGTCCATCACCTCTCCTTCTTCCCATTTTCACTACCTTAGACACATGACCTTTTGAGGTGCGGGTAGTCTCTACCTTATGTCAAGCTACCAAAGAGGTTGTAATTGGCTTCATCATCATATAGGTGGGATCCATCTCAATGGACAATTTTTTCTTATAACATGTCCCTTTTTTGGTGACTCCACTTGGGAACCTTTCAAACCTCTTTTGTTTTTCTTGTATCCAAAATTTTTACTAAGCATCAGACCCAAAGTCTTTGGTATATTTTCCTCCATCCACTTCCCCCCATCTTTTGATAAAAACACAAGACAAGGTCATTAAGTGATTCGTTGAATTTATTTTGTAGGTTTTATATTTCAATTCTCCTTTTTCTTTTTCTATTGATTAGAGAGCCTTAAATACCATTGAGATTATTTTTCTCATACATTTTCATTATCCGATCCTACCGGTTCAACCTTATTTGAACAATCATCAAATGTTATACCTTACCTTTCACTTAGAGTACAATTGAAACAAAATTCTTGTTTAGTTGGGTTACTTTAACACCTCATTGGAAAAAGTAGGATTATTGGTGTGATACCTTTCTTGTAATCGAGATATATTAGATGATCCCATTATAAGTTGGCAAGGTGGAAACATCATGAGACTAGCGAAACAATGTACCATAGTATTACAAGAAGCCAAAGTTTGGAAAGGAAAGAAATTAGAAAGACACATACATATGGGAAACTATAGAGACTTGTTACACCTATTTTACAAATTGAGTCATCCTCTTCCTCTTCCCTCGTTCAAACCCCCATACTAAAACAAACATCGATGGATCCATGAACAATTACCAATCTTCATGTTATTCCCTTAATTGTTCCAATAATTGTTGGTGTTCCTTCTACATTTGTTCCAATGGCAATGCCTTAGAAATATGGGACCGCTTTGAGTTTGGATCAACCTTACATGAAATACTTTTAGATGCACAAAAATCAAGTTCCTAAGGGCAGTGGTATTGGCCTGTTATCCCCAATTTCTAGGGATAAATAAGGAGATGATGTCTCGAGGCCCTCATGTTGCATACATGGAGTACCGAGAGATAGATGATTGTCAACGTCCACAAGCACAGACAGAGACCCACTTCACCACCACACATCTTCAGTTCGTCCTAATGACATTCACCACATCAAATTGCTTCCGAAAGACAATGGGTCTTTATCCATGAGGTACAAGTCAAGTATTGTGGTAAGTGTCACTTTAATACTTGAGGCATTTGAGTATGTTGCATTTAAAGCTACTTTTGATTATAGAACGTTTTCTTGGAAATTATGCTCTTTTCCTTGTTTCACCTTGGTGGTTGACATTGTGCCCTAGAAAGTGTTCACCATTGGGGATGGGTTTTCTACTGGGAAGTCCCCTTGACGAGTCATCATTCCATTCCTGATCATACTTATCATTTTTCACACTTCATCCTTTTCACCTTCTTATATTTTGTGGATTTACAGGTATACTGACCAAAGAAGGGATTGTACCTCATTTTATGGGAAGAAGGGGATGAAGGCCCCAAGGGAATGTAGCTGGAAAAAGATAAAACAAAAAAATATAACCTCCCGAATGCTCACCCAAGAAGGTCTTGAGAATGATGAAATGTTTCTCCTAAAAAATCAAAGACTCACAACAAACAAATTCATATTATAGATACATCCCACTTTTTGATGGATCTACACAAGTGCGTTAGAACCTTTTCTTTACCCCTATGGAATTCTGTGTATCTCTCCCTTATAGTGACATTGCGATACTGCCTCCCAAGTCTTATATTACTCTTTTGGAGTACCTAATTATTTTGGACTTTAATTAATTAATGGCAAATAAATCTGATTGGAAAAATATTGCATTGAAAACAAAGGTGCGACACACCCTATACAAAGGCACCCATAAATGAGACAATACGAACCCTTGTATGTCATGAACCCCATGCCTAAAAATATTACTCCCATCCATTTCATTTTCTCCACGTGAATTAGAGAGGGGTCCACCTAGGAAACACTCCTTGACTTAAGGAATGACTCACCCAATAGGTCACCTTGACAACCCTCCCATACCTAAACTTTGCAAATTGCATAGGGTATTTGAGCACTTGTTTAATTTGATGAAGTATTATTAATGCACATGTTTAGGTGGATCTTGTATTAAATGTGATTTTACTTACCATGATACATTTGGCTTGAGACCCTTGGAGGGCGCACTCATTTGTCTTTGCAGGACCTTGTCTGATGGACATTTTGAAGGAACAAGCCTAGTTTGGGCCTTCATTGGGGAAGGAAGCCCACAGGTTGGATGCCATGACCCAAACTTTGGGGGAAATAAAAATGTTGGACGTTTCCTTTGGAGGAAAGAGAGAAGACCTTGGAGCTGACACCTAACCTTATCTAGCCAAACAACTTGCCTTTGGAGGCCTTACACCACACTTCTTGGGCTTGGCGTCTTGACTAGAGCTAGGTTTTGTGGTGGTGATGATGATTTGATGAACACTTGGAGATTTGAGATGAGGACGGTCCCCTACACCATGGAGAAGACCCTAGAACATGAAGGGAAAGCCTTTGGAGGCTAAACGACTTCCTCCTATTGCTCAATGACTTTCCAAAAGTACCAAGACATCACCCCCTTAGGGCTTGATGTCATTTTTTAGGGTTTCTTTATGTGTAAAATCAAATTAAAGTTGTAAAGGGGAAAAATTAAGGGGTATGGCCCCCTTATTTTGTGGTTTACCTTAACTAAATGTGGAGAAACACTTTTTATAGGTTTGTATAAATAAGGATCAAATTATTTTCATTTGAAGATAACTCACTCTCTCTTGGGTTAGAGACTTGGCTGAAATTTTCGCCCTCTTTGGGCATTTGGACTATCTCTCTCTTGTGCAACATTTTTTGGATGATTTTTATGGTACATTGTGGAGCTAAGGTGGTGCACACCTCTTGGAGGCTTATTCTATTGCATGTTGATGGAATTATCTTGGTAAACTAGGGTTTGGTCTTGTTATCTTGTGAAATTGGTAAGGAAAATTTTGCATTTTGTTGGTATTTTCCTCTTGTTTCATGCTACACTTGTCTAAAACCCTTGGAGGAGTATAAGGGCATACACCCTACACCAAGATCCATTTTACTTACAATTTAATAAGCCATTTTACAAGGTTTCTAGGAGGATTAAAAGGGCTTACAACCTCCTAGACTTACCTTTGTTGGTTTTTCATGCTCTAGGGAGTAAATGGGCTTACACCCCTAGATATAATGTGGATATAACTCTTATAAACAAGACTCCATTTACCCATAGATTCAAAGCATTGATATGAAAATTGCATTGGAGACACAAAATAGTTGCATTGGGTAACGTGTTTTGTTGGGATATTTTAATTGTCTAAAGTGGAATCAAATTTATATGCTTTAGGCTTGCTTGAGCCACTAGGGCATCTAGCTTAGCCAAGTAAATGTTATTTATGTTATAAATTTATGCTACAACCATTAGGGTTGCAACACAACACATTCAATCTCTTATTATAACTTGCTTTTCAATCGATGAAGTTACCTGTAAACTTGTAACATACCCTGCCCATCCACAAGACGGGGTACGTCACCTTCAAGCCCACCCTTGGAATTCTTTCTCTTACCGATACCTTTATAAATTAATAAGGATGCATACAAGAAAATATCTAACGACATGCACATCAATAATCAACAAGCATGCAAATTCTAAAGATTCAATCACACGATAAATAAACACACAACGAAATACATTCTTATACACATACATAATACCATAACATAGGGCACTTATCTTTATAATAGATGACACCAACTGGCTGCAGACCAATGACATTCCACCCAACCATAGACACTACCGCTCCAAATTTCAATAGCAGTGTCACCCCCAAGCCAAGGCTATGAATCCACAAGGACGGTTCCAGAGTATTACTTGGCTTCCCAAACCAGTCAACACTCAATCTCTCACAAGATTTCCCAGCACTCACAAAAATCCCAGTATATAGCTCTCTTCTACCCAACTTGCACCACCCAAGAGAATGGACCTCCACACTTCTCTGCCAGGCAGTCCCTTAGGAATTCCTTCTCCTTCCAAGGCTCCAACGCAACTGGTCCAGAATCTCCATGCTGGAACTCTCAGGACTCACATATGTGAATCCAAGCTAGACGCAAGCCAACACATTTCATACATGTAGGCCTCAATTCATGGATGGATTACACCAGCGACCATTACAGCTAATGATCCCATGGTTTTTCTTCGGTAGTTCGTTTCCCTTTACCAAGCCGAGACGTGGATGAGGGAAACTGACATGGTGATGAAAGTTAATGGAGGGAGTAAGTGAGTGAACCCAATGCGTGAGGAAAAGTATGGAGTGAAAGAAGAAGTGAAGGAGTGAATGAGACAACCCCCAAACCAGACCAGGGATAGGTTTAAGTGTTTTCGTGGGGAATCAAGAACCTCCTGGCCTTCCCCAAGAAGAAAACGTAACTGATCCACTCCCTTAGACAAAAAGGGTAGTTAAATTTGGAATAAACTTTTATCCCCTCAAGCCCCCCTCTCTTGTGGAATCATATCCCTGTATAACTCTAGTCCTTGTCCGTCTAACAACCAACAATGCATTTATTATTAATAATGATCAAAACATTACATTTCTTGGAAACACTAGATTTTTTAATAATTGTTTGGGCACTCTGGCCTCTCATCATTGTGACAATACATTATTTAAAAATGGGGGTTCAAAACCCGGGGTGTTACATCCCCTCCGCCTTATTTTGGGCACTGTCCTCAGTGCATATACAAAATAGAGATCAAAATCTCAAAATTATTCAAAAAGCTCCAGGTACTTTTCCCGCATGGCATCTTCATGCTCCTAGGTAGCATCTTCAAGACCGTAGCAGGTCCACTGAACTTTTACCAACTCTATAACTCGATTCCGGAGCATTTTGACCCTTCTGTCCAATGCCCGCACTGGCTAAACCTGAAAGTCTACCTCTGTCTCTACCTGAATCAGATGCCAATCAATAACATGATTATGATCATGTACATATTTCTTTAGTAAAGAGACATGAAATACATTATGCACATTCATGGAAGCAGGCAATGCAAGCATGTATGCAATTGGCCCTATTATGTCCAATATTTCAAATGGACCACAGAATCTGGTTGCCAACTTTGTACAACTACCCAATTTCAAGGATCTTTCCTTGGGCTTGACTTTGAAAATTACATGCTCCCCTACTTTGAATTATCTATTTGTCATGTTCTTATCCACATAAAATTTTTGTCTATCTTGAGATGCCTTCAAATTCTGCTTGATCTTAACCATCCGGTCTTCCATATCCTTGAGCAACTCCAGCCCAAGTACCACTCTATCTATTGGGTTGTCCCAACTCACTGGAGTATTACATTTCCTACCATACAAGGCTTCAAATGGGCTCATTCTCAATGAATCTTGATACATGTTATTCTATGCAAACTCAACCAAGTGTAAGTAATCTTCCCACTTAGATGGCTTATCCATCACGTACATTCTCCTCATATCTTAATTACTCGGTTGACCCTCTCTGTTTTCCCATCTGACTGTGGATGGTATGTTGTGATAAATTTTAGATTTGTACCAAATCCTTTAAACAATCCCTCCATAAATTGGAGGTAAACTTTATATCTCTATCTGAGACAATTGTTCTAAGTATCCCATGCAACCTAGCAATTTCCTTCATGAAAATTTCTGCAATATTAGCCGTTGTATGTGTTGTTTTTATAGGAACAAAATGAGCAGCCTTTGTTAATTTTTCAACCACCACCATAAGTGAATCATGTTGCCTTGTTGTCCTGGGTAATTTAGTTATGAAATCCAGGGTTATCACCTCCCATTTCTTCTCTGGGATTGGTAAGGGCTGCAGCAAACCTGCTGGGTGCCTATGCTCAACCTTCACCTTCTGACATTCCATACATCGAGCGATGTAATCAACAACATCTTTTTTCATTCTCGGCCAAAAGAATTGGCTTCTTACTGCTATAATCGTTTTCTAGTAACCGAGATGCCCAACATAAGGAACATTATGCATTTCCTTCAATACCAAACTCCTCAGTTCTCCGGAACTAGGAACATAGGCTTTATTCTTATGCATGAGTAATCCATCTTCCTTTATCTCATACTCCTTTATTTTATGTTGTACAACTCCTTGCTGTAATCTTTCCTTTACCTATAGGTAATGTTGATCTGTAACAAGATCATCTAAAATTCTACGATTTGGGTCTGACTGATGCATACTAACAACAATAACATGCATGAGATGCACCCTTCTACTAAGTGCATCAACAACTTTATTCTCTTTTCCCTTGATATGCTTGATATCAAAGTCATATTCACTTAAAAATTCCTGCCATATTGTTTGCCTGACATTCAAGGTTGGTTGTTCAAAAAGATATTTCAGGTCGATGTGGTCTGTCCTTAATTTGAATCTCTTCCCCATGAGATAATGCCTCCACATCTTCAAGGCGTGGACAATGGCAACAAGCTCTAATTCATGTGTGGAAAATTTCCTCTCATGTTCTTTAATATTTCTGGACTCATAACCAATGACATGTCCACTTTGCATGAGGACTCCCCAAGTCCTTCCTTACATGCATCTGTACACACCACAAAACTTTCATTTGGGTCAACAATATCTAACACATGTGCACTAGTAAGTAATTCCTTCAATAGATTAAAATTCTCTTCACACTTAGGTGTCCAATCAAATTTAGTTCCCTTCTTTTGCAAAGAAGTGATGGGATGAGAAATCTTAGAGAACCCTACTATGAACCTTCTATAGTAGCCAATTAATCCCATAAAAGATATGACTTCTGACACATTTCTGGGTGTTGGCCATCCTTTAATGGCTTCGATCTTCTCTAGATCTACCGCTATGCCCTGCTTTGAAATAATGTGTCTCAAGTAATGGATCTGGTTTTGATAAAAATAACACTTACTCAACTTGGCATACAAATGATGTTATCTCAACACTTGCAATACCAACCTTAAGTGATGTTAATGTTCCTCTTCAGACTTAGAATAGACAATTATGTCATCCAAAAACACTATGACTAACTTATCCAAATAATTTCTGAATATGCCATTCATTAAGCACATAAAGACAACTGTTGCATTGGTCAGTCCAAACGACACCACTACAAACTCATAATGCCCATACCTGGTTCTAAAGGCCGTCTTATGAATGTCTTCTTCCTTGATCCTTACCTGATGGTATCTTGACCTCAAGTCAATCTTTGAAAATACCTTTTCTCCTCTTAGCCGATTAGAGAGGTCATCAATTCTGGGTAGAGGATACTTGTTCTTTATAGTATACTTGTTCAGTTGTTGAAATTCAATACACAACCTCAAGGTTCCATCCTTCTTTTTGACAAAAAGTATTGATGCTCCTCAAGGTGAAACACTCGGACGTATGTACCCTCTCTTCAACAATTCCTCCAACTGCATTTGTAATTATTTTAACTCTATTGTGCTCATTTTGTAAGGTGCTTTTGACACCAGGGAAACTCCTGGCATTAAATTAATTGAGAAATCTATCTCCCTTCTTGGTGGAAACCCTGGTATTTCTTGGAATGCATCTTCAAATTCTTGTAGTACCGAAAAATCTTCAAGGCTTGGCCCCTTTGTATTTTCTGGCTCTTCCACATGAGATGCATACAATTTACATCCTTTTCTAAAAACTATCTTCAACTGTAAGGCTGAAATATCCCTTATAGAGATGGTTCTAGGAACTCCTTTCATAGTGTTCTGTTTTCCATCTTCATCAAGACAGGTAAATGTCTTGTCATGACAATCTAGGACAACATGATGCTTATCCAACCAACCCATTCCAATTAGAATATCATAAGACCCCAATGGTATGATGTTTAGATCAACACTAGTATTCACACCATTAAGACTTATGGAACAAATTATGAGCATATCATGGATTCTCCTTTTGGTTCCAGTGGCTAACTGAACCAAACTTGATTTTCCAAGCTTAATTTTCTCCAAATGCATTCTATCCACTATTTTAGGATCAATGTAACAATGACTTGGTCCTGAATCAATTAAAATAGAAATAGGATGATTTATGATCTTACCTTCCACCTCGATCATATTGGACTGGTAATCTGCTTATCAGTCATCTAAAGTTGCATAGATCCTTCCCATATCTTCGACTGTTGTAGCCTCTTGGACGTTGTGCACAATCTTCAATCTATCTTTTCTGTGTGGGCCTAATCCTTGTACAGGTGATCTTCCTTGCATCCCCAACATTGGATTGGTGGTCTTCCCCTTTTCCCAAGGAGTCTTCTTTCTTGGATTCACCCTTAGCATATTGATCTTGATGATTTCTATTAGGCTTATTCCTATTGAGGGGAGGTTTGAATCCTTTCCTCCTCTGATCAGACTTTTCCTTCCTCTTATCCTTCCAAGATTTTTGTAGGGATTCTCTTCCCTGCCCTTTCTCATACATGTATTTAGCCTTCCTAATAGCCTCAGTCAAGGTCTTGAGTTCATCATACCTAATCTTTTCCTTATAAAAGGCTGGAAGTCCACTCATAAATCTATGTATTTTCACCTTCTCATCACCAATGAACCTGACATACTTTAACAATCCCAAGAACTTCTTCTCATACTATGCCATAGTCATGCTTCCTAGCCCGTGTTCAAATAACTCCTGCATTTTCTTGTCATAAAAATGCTCCGAGAGGTACTCCTTCTGGAAGTACTTCTTGAACTGCTTCCAAGTGATCCTACTCTCATTAATATGTTCAACTTGATTCATCTAATCCCACCACATTGCAGCCTTCCCATGTAAATGGTAGGTGGAAATCTTGGCTTCCAGATTTGATGAATAGTTATTCAATTGAAAATACCTCCGGAGTCCAAGAAACCATGCTTCAACATCATCTTCCCTTTCTCTTTCACCATCAAAGGATGGTGGCTTGAGCTTCCTCAACTCTCCTTGCAAACTGTCTACTTCCTGTCTCCTTCTCTGGTGCCTAACATGAGACACCTCTGGACTGCTCATGGAATATTTAGATGCATAAAATTTTCTTGCCGAGTAAGGAGGTGAGTGGTGTCTATGAGCTCTGCCAGCGCTTTTCGAATAACCAACTCTTCCACGATCCTCTCTTCTTACATGGAACTTGCCTTCTTCCTCTTTCTTCGATCCATTATTGGATTGACTTTGCATCTGATTTAAGCTCTGCAACACTCGAGCGTTTATCTGACTTTGCTCCCTCATCAGCCTCTCGTTGTCTGCCTTGTAGCTCTACACTTCTATTTTAAGGCTTCTTACAATTTCTATTAATGTTTCATGCTCTCCTTTTTCTTTGCGTCCATTGGACTCTGTCTCTGCATTACCAACTCTAGTATTATGGTCTTCAGCCTCCTTATCATGGATGGAGGATCCCTCACCTTCTTCCATTTCCTCAATGTGCATCCTGAGTTGTTGTGATTAAACCCCTTAATTCTACAAAATGTGCAAGTGACCATTTTGTTAGAATTATGCATATGATAAACAAAATTTGCCAAACCATGTTACCAGTCCTTTTTCTTCTCAATTCACGAGGAACATAAATGTATCAATCTGCATCATATAACACATCCGTGTTATCCTTTGGTTGATTACAAAATTCAATTCTGCACAGGCGCTTCTTTCAAACCACCTTCCTAGGTGACCACGACTCGAAACCATGGGCTAAATCCTTCCTTATCATTTTTTTGTCTTGAAAACACAATTCGACCATTAGCCCTTCTTCCCTCAGCCCTCAACTGCACATGACCGCAGTCGTGACCTTGCTCTTAAATGAAAAGGTGCTTATCTAGGGCTTCGAACTTCGAAACTTTAGAGGTTCTCTCAACTCCAACCTCCAATCCCCCGGAGTGTCGAATTTCCGAATACTCGAAGGACACATTGATCAACGGTCCCCATTCACTGTTTAGATATACGACCGAGATCCACTTCAGGAATCTGCGCTTCGGGATTTCAACACTTTTGACCTCCTCTTTCCCTTAGAGCACTCTATACCCAAAACTTTAGATCAGGCACAATGTGTCCTCCTCCAATCAACGACTCTAGTCCACTTCAGGACTTTGGCCTTCGGAGGTCTCAACTTCTCGGCTTGCTTTCCCCTGGAACACTTCTCCCCGTAGTTCATGATCTATCGACGCGTGTCCTTCCACAGATCGACGATTATGACCTGCTTCGTCTCTTCGGCTTCGGGAGTTTCAATCTCTCTGCCTTCGCTTTCTCCTTGAGTGATTTCACCCGAAGTCAATGATCCATCGACACGTGTCTCTCACGGATCAATGGCTGTGAATCGCTTCGACTCTTTGGGATTCAAGAGTTTCAAACTTTTTGACTTCGCTTTCTCCTGGAGCGCTTTCACCCGAAGTCGACCATCTATTGTCGTGTGTCTTCTGGAATCAATGGTAGATATGTACTCCGGCCTCCGGGCCTTCGGGAGTTCTCGACCCAACGCAAACCATCACATATTTTTCCTCTAGAGTGCCCCGTCTCCGAACTGCATGATTTGTTGTCCCATGGTGAAATACTAGAAGCGGACACGTGGCCCAATCAATTGGGTGACATGTGTCATGTTGTAACTGACATTTCCATCCTCCACCTATTCAAAACTCGCTGACATGTGGAACACATCCCCTGTGTCCACATCATCCCAGGTGACGTCTATGAGCCACGTCACTTCATAATTTTGGGCTTCGAGAGATTTTACGCTTGCACCCCTCAAGTTTCCCGAACTCTGAAATTCTGAACTGCTTAACCTTCTGGGGTCCACACCACCTCCAAGTGATGTCATCATGCCTCACCACTTCGAATCTTCAGAGCTTCATGCTTCAAGAGTTTCCATACTAACACACTCCAATTCTCCCGAACTCTGAATTCCTGAACTGACCAAACTGCCGACGCGTGTCTCCCTTATCGGACGATCTGTATTAACACCGGACTTTAGGACTTTGACACTTTTCACTTGTAGAGACTTGAAAATCCCTGGATTTTTAGGTATCCGGACTATGAGATCTTATTTCGTGTGTCTTCTTGGCCCCCCAGGGTTTCAATCTTTGAACCCTAATCATGTCACATCATTTAACGCCTTTCAAATTGTGGGGGAATGCACCAGCGGTTTGGTGTAACCCGCCTTTTTCCCTACAATTCCTCTGACATTGACACGTAAACCCTTGGTAAAACTGTGGTTTGGATTGCAGGACCGCCCTGGAAAATTAACTCCCGTGCAATTTGGGTCCCCACAATGCATCCTAGCCATCGATCTTGATGTATCGTGATCAACGCCAGTGTGGGTCCGCCGACCTTTAAATCTGTTATGTAACCTCATGGCCCACATAGTATAACTGTCAACATTCCACGTGGGGGCATGTGGCAGGTATAGGATAGGTCCACATCACCTCCAGGTGACATCATCATGAATCACTACTTTAGCGCTTCGGGACTTCGAAACTTCAGGCTTCGGGCGTTCTCCCTTAGCACACACTAATTCTCTCGAACGCCAAAATCTCGAACAACCAATCTGCTGACACGTGTCCCTCTTGACGGATGGTCCGTATTAACTTCAGACTTCAGGATATTTTCTTGCATGCAACATGAGGGCTCGCTTCTCCCAGAGTGCCGACCCTCCGAACCGTTGCGAGATCTGCAGCTCACATCTGCTCGCGCGTAGATCTAATGGTTGAGATTTAAACTTGCTCAACCTTTTTCTTTGCCTTCATTGGATGACCTTTGTTCACCTAACCTCCGATCTAATGATCCTATATTTCTCTTTATCCCACAATGGTGACTGCTCCCGCATTCAAAAGGGGCAGTCACGATCCTTCGAACCCTTACAAAGGATCTTTGACATTCGAGTTCCTGCATAGATTCTGCAACGCCATTCCTCTTGAGCTTTTCAATATTCACGGTCCGAATTCGATCTCAACCACGAGACTCTGACCAATAGACCCGACCCATACCGGCCCGGTGTTTCAACCAAAAGCTCTGATACCAATCTGTAACATACCCTGCCCATCCACAGGTCGGGGTACGTCACCTTCAATCCCACCCTTGGAATTATTCTCTTATCGATACCTTTATAAATTAATAATAATGCATAAAAGAAAATATCTAATGACATGCACAACAATAATCAACAAGCATGCAAATTCTAAAGATTCAATCACATGATAAATAAATACACAACATAATACATTCTTATACACATAAATAATACCATAACAGAGAGCAATTATATTTATAAGAGATGACACCAACTGGTTGCAGACCAAGGACGTTCCACCCAACCGTAGACATTACCGCTCCAAATTTCAACAACAGTGTCACCCCCGAGCCAGAGCTATGAATCCACAAGGATGGTTCCAGAGTATTACTTGGTTTCCCAAACCAGTCAACACTCAAGATCTCACAGGCTTTCCCAACACTCACAAAAATCCCAATATCCAGCTCTCTTCTACCTAGCTTGCACCACCCAAGAGAATGAACCTCCACCCTTCTCTGCCACGCAGTCCCTCAAGTAGTCCTTGTCCTTCCAGGGCTCCAACGCAACTTGTCCAAAATCTCAATGCTGGAACTCTCAGGACTCACAGCTGTGAATCCAAGTTGGACACAGGCCAACGCATTTTAGACATGCAGGCCTCAAGTCATGGATGGATTACACCAACGACCACTACAAACAACGATCCCATAGCTATTCTTCGACAGTTTGTTTCCCTTTCCCAAGCCGAGACAAAGATGAGGGAAACTGACAAGGTGACAGAAATGAATGGAGGGATTAAGTGAGTGAACCCAATGCGTGAGGAAAAGTATGGAGTGAAAGAAGAAGTGAAGGAGATAATGAGCCAACCCCTAAACCAGACCAGGGACGGGTTTAAGTGTTTTTGTGGAGAATCAAGAACCTCCCGGCCTTCCCCAAAAACCTTACGTAACTGATCCACTCCCTCAGACAAAAGGGTAATTAAATTAGGAATAAACATTTATCCCCTCATGCCCCCCTCTCTTGTGGAATCATAGCCCCCTATAACTCTAGTCCTTGTCCGTCTAATAGCCAACGATGTATTTATTATTAATAATGATCAAAACATTACATTTCTTGGGCACACTGGATTTTTTAATAATTCTTTGGGCACTCTTGCCTCTCAACATTGTGACAATACATTATTTAAAAATGGGGGTTCAAAACACGAGGTGTTACAAAACTTGTACTCTTATTCTACTACTTATTGTCTATCTTTTTGTCGGTTTACTTGTCAATTTTCGTGGTTGGAATTTTCTGCTTTAGAAAATCTTTGCTACGACCATTTGATTGCTATGAAAAATCTTTGAAAACATCCTTTTTGCAGCCCTAACTCACCATCAAAGCTTGTGCCAAAGTATTGGGAATTTATCTACTTATTTAATGCTTCATTAATCAATAAATATTTGATGCTTTTGATGGTTATTTTTGTGGTAAATAATTGATTTCATTGCTGATATATACCTTTGTTTAATGCTGTAATTTAGGACAGCAAGCTTCACTTGCTTGTCCCATTGATCTCAAGGATTGTATCACTATTATTTTTCTTGTCTCAGGCAGGTGTAACACCCTGGTGCAGGTACCCAAGTATTTGGAAACCATCCTCCATCCACAAGACTCTTTTCCAAGCCCTTTGTCTTCCTCCATCATTGACCTAAGGGGTTCCCTTCATTATCTCTCCACCCTCTGTCTCAATCCCCCTAGGGTCACCCGAGATTCCCCCCTTGTGTAGGATTTATCCTTCACTAAAGTGACGAGAGTACCTATCTAAGGTGACAATGGGTAGGTATTCCCATAGTTGTCTCACCTTTGTATATTGCATCAGGATTTTCCCAAACTACAATCTGTGCGATAACAATTCCATTGAATGATGAGGAGCATATACAAATATTTTATGATGCATTAGCACTTATGGATATAACAACTCCTGACATCATCATTAGATTGTTTGTAAGGACCTTTGAGGGGGAAGCAATGAGATGGTATTTCTTGCTTCCCAATGATATTATCCCAGATTAGGACACTATGGTCCAAGAATTCAAGAAACATTTCCAAGGAGAAGATGATGTGGCTTCCCTACTTAGGGATTTCACAACAATCTCCATTCATGAGGGAGATCCATTTCACAATTTCAATCAATGCTTTACCTCCACCTTGAACATGTTTCCAACTGCTTCACAACCATTTGGGAACAAATTTTTCACTACGACATGACCACAATGAATCTAATTGTAAAATACATATTGAAAGACAAATTATTAAACACTTTAGATGCATCCAAGGCTAATGCCTTAGAAATTAATAAAAACATGGAGGAATTTGGTATGATTCCCTCATTTGTAGCATAGCCTCATTTTAATAAGAGGCCTATGAATGAAGTAGTTCGAAATGAGGGTCCTCAATATGAGCCTTTACCTACCAAAATTTCAAGGATGGAAGAGAGGGAACGTTATGAAACATTGAAATTATTAATGAACGTGAATAATAAAATCCTTTCCTTGAATCGATAAGTAAATCACTTGCATTCTTTTGCACCTACAAGGTCAAGGCCTCCACTTCCTCCTACTCCCCCTCCCAAGCATAATGTTGTTGAAGTGGATCGATGTCACTTTTTTCAAGACTTCCATGATCCCAAGTATTGTTACTCGTATATGCGCCACTTGAAATTGTGCAAGGAAGGAAAGGCACATTTACCTATGATAAATCACAAAATTACCTCTACTTCTCAATATGATCAAGTTAACATGGAATAGGATACAACTTATGATGATAACTCTTCTTCTTTTGAAATCTTTGTTGTAGAAACTAGGAATCAAACCTCTACACTAAGTCTGCAGGGAGTAGAGGAGGCCAAAATTGATCCTAAAGACAATGGTAAAACCAAAGCTATCATGAGTCGTAGAATAGATCTCCTTGGGATCCAAACAAGGTTAAATTACCTAATGAACCACCTCCATGCTTCCCAATATTGGGGCCTTACAATGTATTTGAAGATATAGCAAGTATCCCAACCCATATGACTATATTAGATGCTCCTAGGACACTTTCTCAATTTGAAAACATTTCACATGTCTTACAAGCCCCTCCTAATCCACAATTAGAATAGAGAACCCTGCCTTCCAAAGAGGCCTCCTCTCAACCAAAGGAGGCATACGATGTTATTGATTTAGCTCCATGAGTTCCTCCTTTCTATGTCACAGTAAATATTTTTAATTTTTTTCTCTGTAATTGTGTCATTGACATAGGAGAAAGGATGATTGTCATGCACCTTCAAGTTATGAGGAGATTGGGTCTCGAGTGTACGATTCCTTATAAATATTTTCTAGCTTTGGGTTCAATAAATGTAGAAACAATCAGTGATATCAAGGACTTATCCATTGCTTTCAACCAAGCTCCTAATGTGAGCATGCTCATACATGTAATTGTAGGAGATATACCAAAAGAATATGGTATGCTTTTAGGAAGAGAGTGGTCCTCCAAAGTCAAACAAGGTTTCTACTTCATGGAAGGAACCCACTTAACCTTTCCTCATTAGGGTATAGAAGTTGTGAGAGAGAAAATATCGAGAGCAGGTTGTACTTGCTTCCTACAACATAAGAAATGTGTCTTTCCAAGACACAAGGATGGGTACATATACTCTATTATTTGAAGAAGATGTTTGTGTCCCTCCTCCTCAGTAAGAATAAATTATTTAGAACATGGATTTTGATGGTGCCAAATCCAAGCACAGATCCAGTGCTATGGTATTTCTGTGCGATCCCAAGGGAAATGCAATCCCTTTCTTTTTTTATTATTAGAGTTCCCTAACACGAATAACATGGTTGAATATGAAGTGTTAGTTCATGGCCTCCAAAAGGCCTTAGACTAGAAATTCACCATTTGTTGGTGAAAGGGGGTTCATAGCTAGATGTGAACCAAATTAGAGGAAAATATGTGGTTCATAACCCTCGCCTCAAATAGTATTATCAAAAGGCCAAGGAACTTATCAAAAAGTTCTTGTCTTTCAAGATTCAAGCATATCTAGGGCTATAAACCATGTGGTTGATACTTTTCCCTTAGTCAATTCATGCTTTACTTCAAATTTCGTAAGGTTTGTTGAGGATATAAGATTCCAAATCTTACATAGGCCTTTGCTACCCGATAACATTGACTCATGGCATGTTTTTGATACCAATGAACAAATTTGTATATTCCTTCAAAACACAGAGGAATTTGAAGACTTGCATATATGTCACGATATAGAAGAAGAAACTAGGGATATTGTCCAACTAAAAACAAATAAAACCCCCCCTGGGCTATCCATGATGGAATCCATGTTTGATTCCAACAATGATTTTATTCTACACTTAGTATTAATAGTGAATCCATTAGGAAGGTGCAAGAAACTATCCCTATAAATTTGGGAATAGAAGAATATCCAAAGATGGTTTATATAGGGTCACAATGTTCTTCTTTCGAGATCACTCAATTCATATAACTCTTAACAATGTTCAAGTATTTTTTTGCTTGGTCCTACAAGGACCTCAAGGTCTTCAATATGAAAAATATAGTCCATGCCATACTAATAATCCTTTATTCGAACCCTTGCAAGCATAAACAAAGGAAGAAAAATCCCTCCTTAGAATAGACCATTAGAGTTGAATTATACAAGATGTAAGTAGCATGGGTCAAATATTTCATTCATTACTCATAGTGGGGATGCAATTTGGTTCTAGTTAGGAAGAAAAATGGGGATATTTAGTTGTGTGTTGATTTTCGATATTTGAATAAGGTGTCCTTGAAATACAAATACCCTTTCCCACGTATGGAGGAGATCCCCCAACAAGATTCTGGAGCTCAAATGATGTATGTCTCTTTTAGATGGATTTTTAAGCTACTAAAACCTTCTCATTATCACAAAACCACCTTCACTACCCATTGGGGCACATATGCATATCACAATATGATATTTTTTTTACTAATGTCAAAAGTACCTTTCAACATGATATGGGCATTGCTTTCAAAGTCTTTCCAGGTAAGATTACATTTATCTACTTTGATGACCTCCTTATATTCTCCAAATAACAAGGTAGTCATTTTGATCACCTTAGACCAGTACTTAGATGTCATAAATTTGGCATATCCTTAAACACTAAGAAGAATGTTTTTGGTGTTACATAGGGAAAGCTCTTGGGTCACATTGTGTCTCAAAAGGGTGTAAAAGTTGACCCTCAGAGGGTGATAGCAATCAAAATACTACCCTTACCTATCAACAAGAAAGACGTGCAATCTTTCTTTGGAAATATAAATTTCCTGAGACGTTTCATTCCTAATTTCATTCAAGTTGACAAACCTCTATCTCAACTAATAAAGAAGTACATTAGGTTCAAATGGGACCCTCCTACGTGCCATGCTTTTCAGTCTATTAAGATAGCCATTGCTTCTACACCTACGTTGATAAGTCCTGATCACTCTAAAGATTTTTTCATACACACAAACTCGTCATAGGAGACTATTTCTACAATTTTATTGCAATAGAACCACGAGGAAAACCTTAGACCAATTGTCTTTTTAAGCCAAAATTTGAAGACACATCAATTGAACTATTCTCAACTTGAGAAACATAATTATTCTTTATATAAATCCCTGGACTTGTTTCGTCACTACATCCAAGTCCACAAAATTTATGTCTTTTTTCCTACATCTCTCTTACTCACTTCTTCGAACCAAACTGAACTGCATAGTAAATGGTCTAAATGGATCATTCACATGCAATAATATGACTTAGATATGAAACCAATGAAAAACTTAAGGGGAACAAGGTTGGATAAATTGCTAACTCAATCCCATGCCTCTATCATAGCTAAATCAATTCGATTAGAAGAATTGACTACTTACAAAGACATGGTTAATGAAACTGAGTTGGCCTCACAACCATGGTATGAACCTATCATATATTTTCTAATGAATGGCATTTTTCCACCAAACATGGATACTAAATCCAAACAAACACTTCACTTACAAGTTGTTTGGTATGTCTTACAAGATCAAATCCTTTATAGGAGGAACCTTGATGGAGTTTTGCTACATTGTCTTACTCCTGATCAAGCCCAAATGATACTTGAACAATGTCTTTTTCGGGTTTGTGGATATATTTTTTCATCCAAAATCATTGCAGCGAAATTTTTACATGTAGGTTACTATTGGTCTTCCCTCCATCAAGATTCCCATTTATTGGTCAAAAAATGTGAAGCTTTCCAATGCTTCATTGGGAAGCAAAAGTTATCTCCTTTGCCTATTAATCCAATTGACAAGTCTCTTTTGCAAGATAGGGTGTTGAAACCAGGTCTTAAAGTTTTTATCTCTAAGACTAAAACCTTTCTTTTCCGGGATTCGACTTTTCGTAAGGTATAATCCCTGCTATTAATCCCAAAAAGCCCGGTAACGAAATCCTGAAATGATTTTATTTTTTAATAATAAAAGATAGAAAGCTCAAGTGTTTTTAAAGTCTAGACGCACGTTCTGTAAAGTAATTTTACTCACGATAAATTAAAACCCTAAAGGATTTAATTAACCATCTTTTAAACTTTCAGGATTCGGGTTTACTCAGAACAACACGTTTTCAATACATTTTAAATCGCGAAATCTCGATTCCCAATTTCCCGAAAGAAATGGAAGTCAGTCTTGATCCTGATTAATTAAGGAACCAATCCCATCACGATTTCAGGATTCGGGGTTTAGTGGTGACATACCTCATGTAAGAAAGATCGTCGAAACCCTGAAACGTGAAGTCTTGACTCAATACCGAAGTTAAGGCCTAAAACTAATCCCATTGGAATTTCAGGATTCAGGGTTTAGTTGCGACATACCTCATGTAAGCGCAATTATCGAAAACCCGAAATGCGAAGTCCCAACTCAATACCATTGTTTAAAAAGAGATAACTTCATTTTAAAAATACATTTAATGGTAACTAAACTTCTTAGGTATTTTGTTTTTCGGTTTCTGTCGAATGAGATCTTTTGAATTTTGATTTTAGAATTGTCGAAATACGACCACATTAATAACGGATAGATGGTGATTTCTGTGACACAAATGCATATCTCAGAAATATTCTTTGCATTAAAGGTATTAAATTCTTGGCAGCTGTGTCAGTACTTTCACCATAAAATGAGTTAAAAGAAAATTAAAGGTCTGTGTTTTGAAACTTATTCTCGCTCTTTCTATTAGGAGTAATTCGCACCCAGCCGAGCTTACACACCTCTCTTCCATGACAGGTTTTCATTTCAATACAAAAGACACGGCACCAAAGAAGGGATCCAAGAAGAGTGAAGATACAACTGAGATTTATAGCCCAGAGCGAGATGTCATATCCGACACCACGCCACATGTTATTGGATCGATCAAATCATGGAGACAAATCTATGAAAATCTGGATTACGAGATAAAAAATTCCCTTAACAATTCCGAGAATCACCTTTGGGACATAGCAGAATCAGAACTTCACAAGATTGCAACACGCCCATGGCTCATAGCATACATGATCAATTGGGCTTTAGAGAAGGTTGATATTCCAACAAGAAGCATTTTAAATGACCAAGGGGCTATCATCGGCTCATTCAGACCTGAACATATCCAGGTTATGTACAAACTCTAACCCAATCCTAAATTCATTTACAATGCCGAATTTATAGCTGAATTTCAAAGAAAGGAATGCACTGAGGCAGACCAAACTTACCCTGATTTAATCAAAGGCTAGTGGAGATGTCCATCAAAACTTAGGTCAGATACCCACAGAATTTATACCACAACGTCTTTTAACGAGTACATGGTTTATCTAGCCATGATGTTGTGCATACTCTTCGGCAAAAAGAATCTCGGTCATTTCCCCGCAGAATGGGTGCCCTTTTTAGAGGAAGCATCAGAAGGATTTAGTTTCAACTGGGACAAGATTTTATCCGATAATATAGCCAAAGAGGTTTCGGATTACAAAGCTGCAAGATCCCGAGGTCAACCAGTGGCCTTTTACATGTCGGCATATATCATGGACGCAATTTGTTTTATGACTCCATTTCCCCTGATGAAATGGAGTTGGAGCATAACCTGCCTCGAATCCATTCACGAGTACCACTCTAACCTGTGGGAAGAAAATGCAAAAAATTAGTTTTACGAAATTTGTCATTTCGTGGTAATAGCAATGCATAAAATGTTTTTTGGTTGTGACCCTCCTCGCATCTCTGAAACAGTTTCAAAAAATCTCAAGCCAATAGAAGATTAGTTCATTGAAGAAAGTTTCTCCTACATCAGGGTTTATGGGTGCTCAATTCCCTCTCATTCGCTTCCAAAATTCCTCCCGTATAGACTGGTGTGTAGGGAAGTGGCACACCAAATAGTGAAAGGCAGTATCAGAATAGAGCTAAAGGCAGCTCAAAAGAAGTCTTGGCCAATCTTCCCTATACACATTGGGAAATTTTCATTACAAAATTTGGGTCATTCCAAGGTGGAAGCAGAAGCACTTGAAGAACTAAAATTGTTAAATATTGAGTACAAAAGGCATGACCCTTATCAACTGGTGAAAAAACACTTGATACAATATAATATGAAAGAATATGAACATGGGGAGTCCCCTTGGGATGACCAGTTCAAGGGGACTAAAACTTATAAAGAGGTGTTGGAACGAGTACAGACACTGTTGTCCAACCTGCAAACTAGCTTTCGAAAATTTCAAAAACATAGACGAAGTGGTCTACCCCAAGTACTGTAAGGAGAAGAAATCATCCTCTCCTAGGAGCAAGAAAGTGTCCCCCCAGGCTTCGAACAAGAAGCACAGGAGAATGGTAATCCAAAAAAAATTCCACAGGATACCAAAAGGCCCCCACCAATCAAAGAGACCTTACATACAAAAAAGGCAGAGACCGAAGTAGAGAAAAGGTCTGGGAGACCACCCAAGTCCAGTAAGCTTAACCCCCCCTCGTCACCTGGTATTGATGTCAATATGCCTAAGACAATAGGAGGGAAAGGATCTACAGAGCTAGGAGGTCCTATAGCTTCCTTAACCCCCTTACAATCTACTTTTGGATTCCCATAGACAGGAGCTCTATTTGTTGATGACCTCACCTCTATCCCCATAGATGAGATTCCTCCTTCTGATTATTTTTTTAGTAGAAAAAGGAAAGTTGTTATGAAACAAGAGATGCATAAGAAGGAGGGGAATATGGTTAAAAAGCATAAAGTCTTGATAGATGGACATAATTTAGAGGAGGATTTCGCTACAGAAATAGCAGGTTCCATGGGAGCCATGGCAACAACAAACTTTTTTACCATGGGAAACATGAGAACAAGGATAAAGAAGAGTGATAACATGATAGCTCAATTACAAGATCAACTAAAGAATGTTCAGGATAAAATCAAAGAAGAGGTGAGTAAAAGCTTGGAGCAAACCAGGGTTGCCGAAAGGCTAGAAATTCAATCACTCAAAACAAGCCTGGACTAAATGAACCAGAAGATACAAGCAAGTCAGGTATAAGTTTCTCAGCAAAAGGAGCATGCAGAACAGTTACATGCTAGGTTGAACTCGATGGAAGGTCAGGTCATAGATCAAAAGGCTTTCCAGGCCCAGTCACTGGAAGTGTATTCAAAAATAGAAGTTGAACAGCAGAAATTGATTTCCAAGATAAAGATTATTCAGAGTTACTTCCAAGAAGCAGATAATGCCTTCAATAATATTATCCCGAAGGAAAAAGAAGCCAAAGCAACAAGGGTTACTCTTCAAAAGGAAATCATATATTTGGCAAATGAAGAGACATCCAAAGCTATGAAAATATCAGTCACAGAGCAGATCAGAGGCGACATCATGCTCAAGCTATGGGAAACCAACATAACTAAAAACAAAAGAATAGTTAAGGAAATCAGAGATGATTGTGAAGAAGTTTTTGATATTTTAGACAAAATATCGTTGAACATTGGAAAAGACAATTGTATAGGACTCCTGGGACAGATAAATATCGTAAGACATCAATTAAATTTTAGAGAAAATTTGAGTGAAATTCAAACAGAAATTTCAAGGCTAAGAGAAATGGATGTCACCCTAATAGACAGGTTGTTAGTTGAGCCCAACTTAAAATTGCAGTCGATAAAGTTTGCAGATAAAGGATTTGAAGACCGTATTTCCAAGATACAGAGAAAGGTTTATCTGTTCGAAGAAAAATACCCTCCAGAAGCCCCCAGAATTTTTACACAGTTCCTGGAGAGATGCATTGAATGTATTGGATCAAAAGAAGGAGAGCCATCAACAAAATAAAAGTATCATTTGGAAGATCTTTACTTCTAAGAAAACAGAAAAATGGAGAAGATCATGCAAACGGTTTCTGATCTATTTTTAACAAATAGTTAGTCACTAGGAATTAGGAAATTACCAACCGTCTTAAGATTGGTAGTTTTGTATAAATAGAATTTTTCAAGACTAAGAGAAGGCTTTTTGTTGGAGGGGATTGTAAAGTGAAAATTTCATTTTGCCAGAATTAATACAATATAGATTGAAGATTCCAGATCTTGTCAATCTTGAGTTATGTGTTTCTCTGTCATTTCATCTTTTATTTCATACCTTCGTTAAATGCTTTCATGATGTAACTTCTATTGTGGTGATTGAACATTCAGATTATCTAACCGTTTGCAGTTTTTCCTCTGTATCAGCTGTTAGCGGATATAAGACCTATGAACGTTTTAGAACTCTGAAATTATATACTTCTTCGAAGATATCATCCTTCTTTCTTCTATTAGCATAAAATGAGATTCCTCTTAAATTGATGCCTCATTTTTGTTATACAACTACATATTTCCTTTTCTTTCTTCATTCCATGCACTGTCTCTTTTAAATTTGACTCAGATACTAGAAACGACCTTCATTTCTGTTATACTATTGATCCTTAATTTAGAAGTTTTGTTCTTATTAATTCAAACCAGAAATCTGCGACCCTTGAAAAATTTTTTGACTTATAAAAAGGAAACCCTTTGCTTCCTGTTCCAGTTACTAGATAGCCTAATATAGAACCCGGTCTATCAGATCAGATGAGCATTGCGTTAAACCTATTCAATACCATCTTACAAACAACAAATACATGGGTAGAACTTGAACGTTCATGGGTTGTAATTGAAAGGGATATTAGCATCCAAGAACAATGGGAAGCTAGACAGAGACAGTTAAGGAACCAACTGTGATCTGGCTTTCCATTAAACTAGTATTTTTACCCATCAACTATCTCTACCTTTTCGTATGCCTTTATGGTATACTTTAGAGCCTTAAAGTATAAACTCAGGAACAACATGTTTTTGGCGCCATTGCCGGGGACCGAAGAAACAAATCTTTTCCCTGGGAAGAACGACATTGACATTTTCTTTCTTTGATAGTGAGTAAAGATCGAAAAACCTTCTAAGGATACCTTTATCTTTCACTTGGTGACTCCACGATAAGTAAATTGGATTTTAGCCAAAAGAACACCAAAAAGAACCTGGATGACAAGTAGACCTCGCTAGTATTTGATCCCGAAAAGATTTTAAAATCAAGAAGATTTCTTAGACAAATCGTTTGACCGACACATACCATCGGTCAAACTAATTCTACGTGGTCGAACGTCAGAGGAATACTTGAGAGATCCATCTCTCTCCCCCTTTCAATCGATACATTCTCTTTTCCCGAATTCCACACTCCTACTACCGAGCGCTCCGACGAATGCCCTGTTTATATTGATTTAACCCCCATCAATTCTTCGATATATTCGTCTTACAAGTCTGGAGAAACAAGTTCTCTTCATCTTGGGCCTTCTTTCTCCAGTTTCCTATGCCTTGACGATCAGTTCCCCACAACCTTTTTGTCACATTCAAGTACAACCCAAAATCTACCAAGCTTCTGTGAGATTTCTCCTCATACACTCCAAGTTTCAGCCTCAAATCTATCAATTTCTACGCACAGAGGTGCAGGGGCTAGAGGCGGTGTTGTAGGTGGTGCCGCAGGAGGAGCGGCAGGTGGCCAAGTACCACTCCCTAGAATTTTTGCTAAGGTGGCTGCCAGATATTCCCCTCTTGTCTTCCTGGTTCCCCTACATGACCTTCCAGAAAATTACATGAAAAATCTCCCAAAATTGACAGGGGAAGGCGATTTAACCGCACAAGAACACATCAATTTCTTTGACCAATTTGTCGATATCCTAGGACTCGAACAGGAAGATGTCTACTCTAGACTCTTAGTACAAACTTTCGAAGGGCAGGTTAGAACCTGGTTCCGAGGCTTAGCAGTGGGATCTTTAAGGTCATACGATGAACTCGAAAGTGCTTTCATCAAATAATGGGGAGAAAGAAAAGATCACCTCTATTATCTGACCGAATTTGGGGCTCTTAGAAAAAAACATTCTGAATCGGTTCTCGAGTTCACCCAAAGATTTAATAAACTGTATAATAAAATTCCCATCGAGGTCAAACCTTCTCAGCCTACAGTGAAAGTAACTTTCGCTGGAGCTTTCGACCCTGATTTTGCCCTACTATTAAGAGAGAGGAGATCAGTAGACCTCACCAAGATGCAAGACGATGCCATAGAAATTGAATCAAACATGATGGCTTCAGGAAATCTAAAAGCCAAAATGGAGGCTGGGAACAAAGAAACCAAAAGATACAGAGAACAAGGAGGATCTTCAGGGTCAGGAAGATCTCCGAGAGACAAAATGGATGACATGGCTAGGATAATTAAAGAACTGTCTAATAAGATTTCGAAAATGCAATTAGATCAGACAAAAAGTGACCATTTTCCCAGAAAGGATTTCAGAAGGAATCCCAATCCTCAAGTCCCACAAAGACAGATTAAGAATGAGGATCAGAAAATCCCAACCCCCTTTAAGAGTGAAAACTTCATTGGAGAGGAAGATTTATAAGATTTCGAGGAATTAGAGGAAGATATAAACAATCTAGGTGATGATGATCCACAACCCTATTTATCGAGACAAGATTATGAAAAAATCTTAAATAAAGAAAATAGATTGGAAAATGACCTAAACAGTAGTACTTCTGAAGATTTGACCTACCAAGGTATTGTCGATGGTATAATGGTTGAGCTTCACCAGAAATACAATCTAAGGCCTAGAAATAGGAATCTCGCAATCACCCAAACGAAAAAGATCTTGCCGAGGGGCGAGACAGTTTCAAAAAATGCTGAAAAGAAGACTGAAAAAACTAACATAACGGACACTCAGCCTACCAAGACTAAGTCAGCTGAAACAATCACAGTCAAAACATAGAAAGCGAAAGCTCCTGCAACTGAAACGAAACCTTCACCACAAAAAAAAGCCGATAAGAAGGGGATCGAATCCCATGCCATAAAGAATGACAAAATTACGGGGAGTTTTAATCTGGAAAATGAAATCAATAAAATCAAGATCCCCATACCTCTTGTCGAGATGGAAAAAAACCCCATCTACAAAAAAAAAATTGCCAAGATGATTAGTTTTTCAGAAGATGAAAGCCAAGCCGATGTCATTAACCTAGAAGATGACAAACCGAATATAGTTTTTGGTCCACATTTCAAAGGCGCCAGAGACACTGTCGCCCCCTTCTATATCACGTTAACTTTGTTCGACCAACTACTCCATAACTATATGCTCGATTCTGGAGCATCCCACAATGTAATGCCTAAATCTATTATGGACAAATTGGGTCTCGAAATCACCAGGCCTTATGGAGATTTATATTCTTTCGATTCAAGAAAAGTTAAGTGTATAGGCATGATTAAAGACTTGGTGGTAAATCGGCACAAATACCTGTGAAAAGCATTCTCATGGACGTAGTGGTAGTCGATATCCCTCCAAAATATGGTATGTTGTTATCCAGATCCTGGGGCACCAAGCTTGGAGGATCTCTCCAGCTTGACATGACATATGCTACGATTCCAGTTTTTGGAGGACAGTTCACGTGCCTGTACAGAGAAACCAGGTTGGCATTTATGGTAAGTGATCCACGCAACCCAAATAACCACCCTATATATATTGCAGATCAAGATCTAGGTAATTGTATTTTATCCATTGATGATGATATTGTTTTAGGTATACATGAAAGTAGTACAGAAGAAAAAAATAGAAACATAAAAAAAAAAAAAAAAAATGTATATAGCACTGGTGTGTGGAAGATGCTTTTTGACGGCGCTTCATCTTACCTTGGAGCTGGAGCTCTCCTTGTGGCCCCTGATAATCAATTTGTAATCCATTTTTCCTATAGACTCCAGTGGAATGTGGACCACACTATTAATGTATGCGAGTATGAAGCCTTAGTGTTAGGGTTAGAAGCCGCTAGGAGAATGAAAATAAAAAACCTCGAAATATTTGGTGATGCTGAGCTAATCGTAAAATAGGTAAACCAACAGTACCAGGCCAAACATCCTATGTTGAGATCTTACAGGAATTGCGTCTGGGATCTGATCGAAAATTTCTTCTCCTTTGTCAAAGTCCACTACATTCCAAGAAATGAAAACCAACAGGCTGATGCGTTAGCCAAAGCAGCCTCAACCTTCACACCTCCCACCGCTTTCAAACTAAAGTACCATATACAAATGAGACATCGACCTTCCATACCCAATAACATACAACACTGGCAAGTTTTTGAGGATGATGAACAACTGCACAAATTTTTACAATCGATAGACGAGTTTGCCAAAATGTATGGCAACCAAAAAACCAAAATGATCCTGTTTGGATCATGTAGGAAGGGGAAGACCCCCAATAATTCCACGATAAAATCACCAATCATCGAATGCTTGTTCTAAAAAATAACCAAATCCCCAAGCGCCTGATTCCCTTGGAAAGGTTATTTAATCAAGACGATATCCCTTTAAGATCCACCTTACAATCTCAACCTGAAGAGGTTGAGGACTGTGACATAGGTACCAAAGAAAACCCTCGGTTGGTGAAACTATCCAAATACCTGTCCCCAGAAAAAAAAAAAATTAAATACGCTGAGTTTCTTCGAAAATATAAAGACGTTTTCGCTTGGTCTTATGATGAATTGAGAACTTATAATACTTCTATAATTGAATATAAAATTCCTTTGAAACCTGGTGTCAATCCTTTTAAACAGAAACTTAGACAGATAAACCCTATTCTGCTACCAGTAATAGAAAAAGAGGTCCAAAAACTCTTAGACGCCAAAATCATCGTCCCACTAAGATATTCCGAGTGGGTAGCTAATCTAGTCCCAGTAAGAAAGAAAAATGGTGAAATCAGACTGTGTGTAGATTCTAGAAACCTGAACCGATCATCACTCAAAGAAAATTATCCATTGCCTAAGATGGACCACGTCTTAGAGAAAGTAGTTGGAGCTAACATAATGTCAATGATTGATGGTTTTTCAGGTTACAATCAAATCGTAGTACACCAAGATGATAAGGAAAAAACAACTTTCACTACCCCTTGGGGCACCTTCATGTACGATAAAATGTCTTTCGGCTTGATGAATGCGGGGGAAACCTTCCAGCGAGCCATGGACATCACCTTCGTGGGTGAGAGAGATAAATTCATTGTTATCTATCTCGATGATCTGACTGTTTTTTCAAAATCTGATGCAGAACATTTAGTACACCTGAAGCAAACCTTTGAGAAATGTCGTAAATTTGGTTTGTCCCTCAATCCCAAAAAAATGTCATTTCGCTATGCAAGAGGGTAAGCTATTAGGTCATCTATTGTCTAAAGACGGAATAAAAATCGATCCCAAAAGAATTGAAGCAATAGATACCATAAATATCCCTAGGAATGTAAAAGAAATTCAATCTTTCTTAGGAAAAATAAATTTCTTGAGAAGATTCATCCCTAACTTCGCCGAAATTGTGAAACTGATCACATATATGTTAAAAAAGAATAGTGAGATGAAGTGGACAAGCGAAGCGAAAGCATCCTTTCAATGAATCAAGAAAGTTATTAGCGAAGCACCAATCTTGGCAAGTCCTGATTACACAAAATAATTTCTGATTTTTTCCTTCGCTTCCGAACACACTATTGCAGTTGTATTGTTATAGAAAAATGAAGAAGGCTTTGAACAACCCATTTCTTTTTTCAGTAAAAGTATGAGAGATGCGGAGTTGAAATATAATATACTAGAAAAACAAGCTTACGCAATGATCCGTAGAGAGATCTTTTAATGACTGTGGTTGAGTTTTTAATTGCATGTGTTAATTATCCATTTGAGAAGCTTAATGAAAGAATGAGGAAATAAGAGGAATTATGACAACCATATACATATATGAAGATCTGAAATGAAGTAATAAACAACAAACCATAACAAGAGAAGTGATAACGAAGTTTGGCACAAAATTGCCTACGTCTCCGGGCCTTTGTCTTTGTGGGGGAGGCTTCTTTATTTCTGTTCAAAGCTCAAAAAAATACATTACAACAGTGCCAATTAGCTACAAGACTGATTTGGTCATGTTCTTCTATATCTCTAGAACCCAGCAGAAGAAACGACATGCAAAACGGATGACCGGAGCTCCCAGAAATGGTCCGCAAGCGTCTGCTCCTCAACAGCTTCCCTGCATAAAAATGGCTTTGGCTTGGCTTCCCTTCAACATAACTCTACTCTGACTGTCCTCCATGGCCTCAAACAGGCCTGGTTTTTATAGATCTGAAGTTGGTTATCCATCCCCAACTTCCTCCCAAAATCTGGCCTCCAAAAATGCCCAATATCTCCCAAAAATGGCCTAAATCCACTATTAACAGGCTAAAATCAATTAAAAATCCAAAACATTATATAAAAACCCACTTTGCATATATATTTGGGCGCAGCCTCCTTTTGGCGCACTCTTGGTCATATGGGAGGCGACCATGTGGCCAGGCTCTCCATCTGCGCGTTAGCCCCCCTGTCCGGCTGGCTCCTGGTCTTCGGGCACGTGGATAGGACCGAGGGCTAACAACCTAACCCCGTGTCCTCCGCTCTGTTTGGGTGGATAGGCCGTGGTCACTTGGGATCCATCGAGATCCATGGGTCGGGCTCTAACTGTAAGTTCCAGTGTATGAAATGTCAATACAACTGCGGGTTGGGGCTAAGCCCCAACCCTTTCCGCCTCCGACCATCACTTTGTGCTAAATTAAATAAAATTTTCACCATATGATAAATAAGAAACACCAGTGGAGCGGGCGGTTAGCTCGGTCCTGCCAGTCCATAGCGCAGAGGAGGTCAGGGGTTTGACTCCGGTGGAGACCCCAAAATTTTGCATAACACCGGAGAGCCAACCAGAGGGTGCCATGTGGCAGCCCATGACTGGGCCACGTGGCACCACGTTATTCACCCGAATCGATGCCACTTGTCAACAACTAACTGGTCCACTTGTCTATTGCATTGTCAGCTCTGTATTGTCACGTCACTGCCCTGTCAGCATGCCACTGTGTCTGCCACGTCAGCCTGTGCCACATGTCACCCTTACAGTGGTGACATGTGTCACCCTCTGACTGGTCCAAATCTCCTGCTGTACACCATGTCATATACCATGTGTCTTCTCCAGGATCTGCCAAGTCAACTGTACGACTGTACAATCATCCTGCCACGTGGATTGTACGGACTGTATAGTCACTCCCTTTTTTTACCTGTTTGGGTTTTCGATCAAAATGCGATATCTTTCGCATACGAAGCCTGTTTAACGAAGTAAATATATGGCCGGAATCGGGAGAACGAGATGGATGCAATGGAATTGGTTTCGTCTGATTCTGAGTACTTTCATTTTTGAGCCTTTTTTAGCCCTGACAGGCTCCTGGATCCGATTCTGGATCACACCTCCCCACTAAAAGATCTTTTGGTCCCCAAAAGGTTACTGACCAGTCAACAAGCTCAGGATAGGCCACCCGACTTGTCCTCTATCTCTGAACTCTGTCCTGTGCACCTGTCTCATCAAGATCAACTGTAACACAATCATGACAACTGACAGTATATTGTTAGCCATTTGAACCCTGTTACATCTTACTGAAGCCACTATCATCCATGTAGACAACATTACTAATGATAGCATCAAAAATACGACTGCAAATGAACTGATATACTTGAAATATTTGCGCGACATGAGCTTATCTTGAAGCAACTTATGATTGATTTTCCATTCAACAATCATTTCTTGTTCTTGCTTAAGATTGATTACTTCATTTGAAACAATTATTGGTTTGTTGCTTGCTTGCACTGCCTTCTTTAATTGTTCCATTG
>ML829256.1:64646-78812 GCA_009831015.1 Picea engelmannii | reverse complement strand
CTCCCAAATAAAGGCAATATCCATTTCTCACTTAAAGGTTTCTCTTACATTCATTAATCCAAAGGGAATTTTAGCATACATGAATGTGCCCCAAGGAGTAGTGAAGGTTTCCTTCTCTCTATATTCAAGAAAGACAAATATATGATTCTAGCCTTAGAAGCCACCAATCATAGACATACTAGATGAGCCAGTCACTCTTTGCAAAATGTGCTCCATCTTTGGCAAGGGGTAATTATCTTTCTTTGAGCTTCTATTCAAATTCCTAAAATCAACACATAGTATAATTTCCCCATTCTTCTTCCTCACAGGGACCAAGTTAGCCTCCTACTCAGAGTATCTCAAAGGAATGAAGATCTTGGCATCCAACAACTTCTTCACTTCTTTTTCCATAATAGCAAGCAACATGGGATTTATCTGTCTGAGTTTCTACCTAAAAGTCCTGGTCTCTTGTTTCAAAGGGATCTTATGTTCAATGATGTTTGTGTCATATGTTTGCAAATATTCATATTTCTAGGAAAACACATCAGAAAAATCCTTTGAAATCTTAACATACTCAACCCTTTGTTCCTATGACAAGTTCCTAGACAATTTCACATACTTTGGGTCCTCCTCTGTACCTAAATAGCATTCAGTCACATCAAAATTTTTAGTTGAACCTTTAACCTTTACAACAACATCATTTCTGTCAAAAAATCTCTCCAAGGGGACTAGTCCTTTTGGAATATGGTTACTAGGCAACTGAACAATATGATGGTCAACAATTTTATTCAGAAAAATTTCAGCATGAGGGATTTTTTCATAATCATGATCTTGATCAATATGAAATTAAAAAATCTCATCCACAATTTCAAGAAATATTTTTATCTCAAGATCATCCTCAAAGACCTTCCAATGTTTGGAATTTTCAGGTATAGAGGGACTATATTTCACTTCCACATCATATTTGAGCTTAGGGGGGAAAGGAACTCTGAAATTATTTGTTGAAACAACCAAGGAATCTTCCATAGCATTTTCCTCTCTTGGAACAAAAGAGATACTAAAAGTCAAGAAGAAATTATCCACAAGATGCAAAACTTCATTTATGTAATTCCTTAACCTGGGGTGTTTAGCTTTATACATATTTTTTACTTGATGAACAATTAATTCAGCTTCTCCAAACAATGTTAAATATTCTATCTTCATGTCTTTAGAAGCCCTCAAACCCAAAGCAAGAGCCTCATATTCTACCACATTGTTTGTAGTTTCAAATTAAATATTGTAAGACAAATATGATCTCTTGGGTAGGGAAAATAAAGACTACGCTAACACTAACACCTTCCTTAGAAGAGGATACATCAAATAAATATTCCAAACAAAGGTATTAGGAGGAGGAATTACACAAGAGGTAACAGGTTGTTTTATGATTTCAATAGGTGATTGAGGAGAATCAGTGAGTTGTAATATACTGGATCCTAAATCAGTATCAACTGCAAAAATAGGGTGGTTGGTAGGACTTGCTTCATCAATGATTATGTAGGCTAGTTGTGCCTCCCTATAAAGCCTTCTATGTTCTCCCCCAAATACAGGAATCATGGCATATGAAAGGTCCATCTACAAAGTCCCCCCTAGTATTTTTATCCAAGATCTTGACAAGAGCATCCCAAACTTAGGGGGGACATCAACCACCACAATATCCATGACTACTCTTTTCATTGGCAAATGGAGCAATGTAACAACCAAGTATTTGATAACCCCAAGACACTTCACTTTCCTAGAATCAAATGAGTATAGGTCATGGTAATTTTTTGTCATTTCCAACCCAAGCTCATCCATGACAGTTTTAGGCACGAGGTTATGAGATGCACCTAATTCCATCAAGAAATTGTGTAACACTTAATCATGAATGTTTAATGATGCGTAGAAAGGAGGGGAAGATTCATCCCTATCCTCTACCAAAGGTCCCAGGATGACTGTTAGGTTTTCATCTTGAAGTTTGTCTGAATTTGTGGAATTAGAGGAAGGCTCGGGCTACAACATTTTGGAAAAACATCTTTTGAATTCCTCATTCTTAATTAGATCCAAAAAAGGTACATGGATTTTGATATTTTGAATCTAACTTTCAAAGATAAAGAGAATGGAGATTTCAAAATATCCTTAACTTCTGGGGCAAGGGTCTTAACTAATGCCTAGGGGTTTTGTGCATATTTTTCTTTGTTTCTAGCTTCCACAACTTTAGTATAATTTTGTTTTTTAGTGGGTTGATCAGAAGTGTCAGGTTTTCCCTCTTTATTTTTTGACATTAGGTTGTATTTATTTGGATGGTGATTGGTTTTTTCCCCTTTTCTCAATTCATTCAATTGGATGTCCATTAGAGACTCCTCATATGAATATTGGGTTAAATGGGGGGATGAAGAGGTGTCACCAAGACAATGAATTTCTAGATCAATTTCTACATCCTCTCCTTCTTCATCAACAATAAGGTTATTTTGGAGAGGGGATTGGAATTTTTTATCATCCCTATCCCTATTTCTTTGATCTCTTTGGAGGACCCGAGGAGCTTTATTTGGTCTTCTGAAATTTCCTCTATTATCAGCATTCTGTGTGCTCCTATAGTTCTACTTTCCTTCAAGTTTCAACTTCTCCATTTCAACAGAAAGTTATTTGACTAGTTTTTTTAGTTCATCAAATTGAGGGTGCACAACAGGGGAGTCCGAGGTTGAATCTTCATCCCTACCTTTTCTTCTGTCTCTATCAGATTTTCCCCTAATCTTGTTAGCTATCAATATGTTAGATTCTACCTCCAAGTCTACATCTTTCATATGATCTAGAGAGGTATATCTTCTTTCTCTCAACAGTAGGCAAAACTCAGGGTCAAAAGCACTGGCATAGGTGATCTTAGCAGAGGTTTCTGTAGGCTTTATTTTAGTGGGAATATTGTTGTACATTTTATTAAATCTCTTTGAGAAGTATGAAACATAGTCCCCCTCTTTCCTCTTAAGTGACCCAAATTATGTAATATAATAAAAGAAATCCTTTTTATACCAATAATGTCTCAATAAAGCATGATCCAAAGCTTCAATTCCAACAATAGATATATGAATCAAACCCATACACCATTTTCTAGCCCCACCATCAAGGCTCTGTACAAAGACCGATGCAGGAGCATCTCAAGTGAGCCAGCGTGGAGACAACGGATAGTTGGACAAATGCCTAACACAAACTTTGAGAATGTTTTAGAACCTTAAATGAAACAATTAAATGAAGGCGCACTTGTATAATGTAAATGGACCTTGAGTGATCCACTCTTGTCCTTAGTAGATAGAAGGCAATTATGGTAGTTAATGCAAGTAGGTAGAATTGAATGTGTAGATTAGACTATTTTAGAGAGCAAGAGGAAAACGGGATATATACACCCTCATTGTGTATTGTAACATTATCATGATTATGAGCATAGAAGAGAAGCAGAGAGTTGTGTAGCAGACTCCATGTACAGAAGTTATGAATTAATACAAGAAAGTTCTGGTTCAGACTCATGGTGTTCATATATTCTCTGTGTATGCATCTTTGAATGTTATGCTCATGAATGTTTTACTCTTTTTGTCATGCAATTGATTTTATGCTATGTATGATTGATTTCTTATTGAATGTTTGAAATCTGAGAGGAAAGAGGAGAGGAATGAGTTTTAATTGTTTCTCTATTTGAGCAAGAGTTCCTACAAGGAGTGTAGTTGAATTGTCCACAAGGAGTGCGTCGACAAGGTGTTCAGGGGTTTGTCTCTGAAAGCTCAGTAGAGATAGCTTTTGTCCTCATTTCCACAGAAGTGCAGTTGGGTACAGGAGCCGTGCAAGTAGTGTGTAGGCTGAGTGAAGTCTCAGGGTTGTAGATCTAAGTGAAGTATTTAGAGACTACTGTTCCAGGTGTGCAAAGAGTCGAAGGAATTTAACAATTGGAAGTTCTTGAAAGTCTGCCGCAAGGAGTGTGTGAAAGGGTTTTTCTGGGAGACGCATAGTTGTGGGAAAGTTCAAAGGGATTTGAACCTTCGAGGGAGCCGAAGGAAGGCATAGCAACGTCGGACCATAGGAGGACAAGTTCTCAAAGAAAGAAAGGATGGTCGGAATTCTCTGAAGCGAATTCACGAAGTCTTGTGGGCTGTTAGATCTCACGGAGGAACATGGGAGATACGGCGGGTATTCCTGAAAGTTTCTAAGCTCAGAAGAAGTAGGACCATAGATCCAAGCCACAAGGGTCGTTGGATTTACACGTGGATTTCTGTATCGGGTTTTCGTAGATTGAAATCCAGTAAACTTTGCAACAGGAATCGCGAAATCATGAACCGCGAAGTCCCAAAAAGCTAAGAGGATTTGTGCGGGCCACAGAGGAGTCAGCGAGTGGATAGGTGGCGCACTATTGACACAAATTCAGCTTCGTTGATCATATCGGAGTTTCAGGGAGTAAAGTTATGAATTTTTTGCGTTAGGATTTGTGATATCGCGAAGTCGAAAGTCCCGATGGAGTAAAGGGGCGTTGAAAAGTCAACCTTGTGAGTGTGTCGAAATTTTGGAACATCAGGTTTCGGGAATCATGGGAACAAGTTGTTGGATACCTAGACTGCCGAAATCATGATAGGGAAAAGTCTGAAAGAGGAAGAGGAAGGGTCAGCGTTGACTATTTTTGGGTTTCGGAGATCTGAAAGACAAGTGCGTGACCAACGGATTCATGAAAGGGCGAAGTCTGATTTCCCAAATCAAAAGGGGGACTTCTTGAAATTGACTGTGGGTGCAGATTTCCCGAAAGGGAAATAGTAGAGCCATTCCAATGTTCTTTGGGCCAGTGTAAAGGGAAAGATCCTGTGTTGACATGGACCTTCTGACCTGTGGGTTGTGGAGGGAGCGTGCGTCGTCATTTCTGGTATCAGAGCATAGAAAGGATTCTTTTCTTTCTGTAGTAGAGAAAAAGAGAATTCACCATGCCACAAAGAAGAGGTAGGAATATGACTCATCAAGCCATGGAGAGAGAGATGCGTGATCTACGAGCCAGACTCGAAGACATGGAGACAATACAAAGACGTACAGTAAGTGTCGGGGATCTTAGTGATTGTGAAAGTGAAATTGAGGCTGAACATGAGGAATAAGTTGCAGCCAAAGATGCAGCAAACGAATGTTTGATTAAAGCTATTGCAAGAATGGGTGCAAGAGCGAAAATGGACATTCCAGTTTATGAGGGGAATATGGATGCAGAGGAGCTTCTAGACTAGATTAGAGCTCTGGACACATAGTTTGACTATGAAGATGTCAAAGAGGATAAGAAGTTCAAGCATGTTGTCACAAGATTGAAGGGACATGCAACATTGTGGTGGGATGAACTACAAGCTGATAGACGCTACAAAGGAAAGCAAAAAATCAAAAGCTGGGATAGAATGATCGCGAATATGAAGGAAAAATTCATCCCTAGGGACTATCAGATTACTCTGTTCAGGAGAATGCAAAACCTGAGACAAAAGCTGATGACAGTGAAAGAATACATAGAAGAACTCTACAAGCTGAACATTAGGTTAGGCCATCGGGAAAGCGATGATGAAAAAGTTGCCAGATACATGACTGGTCTAAGATACGACATTCAGGATGAGATGAGCATGGTAACCATCTGAATAGTGGAAGATGCTTATCATATGGCTCTAAAGGATGAAGAGAAGCTGAGCCAAAAGTAGGGTCAGAGAGGCCGAGGCAGAATTTATCCCAGAGGCAAATCAGTTGCCCAGGATAAATATCAAAATCCCAAAGAGGATTGGAAGAAGCCTCAGACTCGAACTGAGAGAGGTGGAACCTCACAGCGGAGACAATATGCTGAATAGAGAGGGTAGCATACTGAGCAGAGAGGAGATTATGTTGATAATAATACTTGTCCTCGTACTAGAGGTAGAGGAAGAGGGAGAGGTGGAGTAATAACATCCTTCACATGTGGAAAAAATGGACACAAGTCTTACGAGTGTCCATATAAAAAGAAGGAGAGTGAAGAAACTCATATTGCCGAAGCAAAAAGGTGAGATGTTGAGATAGAAGATGCTGAAGGCAGAAGATCACTGATGATGCGAAAATCTCTTTTGACACAAGAGAAGGAGGTAGAGAGTTCAGTCCAAAGAACTAGACTTTTTCGGACTTCTTGCAAAACCAAGGACAGGGTATGCAAGGTCATTGTGGACAGTGGTAGCATGGATAATCTTGTTTCTACGGAGATGGTAGAAAAGCTGGAGCTGGAGACGATTGATCATCCAAGCCCATACAGAGTTTCATGGCTACAAAAAGGACATCAGGCAACTATCACTAAACATTGCTTAGTTGAATTCAAGATAGGAGGATATAATGATAAGATATTATGTGATGTCATTCCTATGGATGTTTTTCATCTATTGCTGGGTAGACCATGGAAATATGAAAGAAATGTGATTCATGATGGGAGAATGAACACATACACCCTAGAAAAGAATGGGAGAACTCACATGTTGCTTCCAATCAAGGATAAGGCGGTGAAGCCGGAAGTAAGAAACACTGTACTTCTCATGAGTGGGAAGGAACTTCTTACAGAGGTTAAGAATAAGGAAGAACCACAATTCATTGTGGTCAGGAAACCGAAGATTGTTTTGACCAGCAAAAGAGTGGATGATTTACCAGAAGAAGTTCAGGAACTACTGGAAGAGTTCGTTGACATAGTAGTGGATGAACTACCTTGTTCGTTGCCACCGATCAGAAGTGTGAGTCATCATATTGATCTCATACCAGGAGCCATTTTTCCAAACAAATCCACGTACATATTGATGCCACAAGAGAATGAAGAGGTCAAAAGACAAGTCTAGGAGTTGTTGGACAAAGGTTTGGTCAGGGAAATCTTGAGTCCATGTGTTGTATTGACAGTACTCAGTCCGAAGAAAGACGGAGGTTGTAGGATGTGTACTGACTCGAAGGTGATCAATAAGATAACCATCAGGTATAGATTTCCATAGCCAAGGATGGATGATCTGATGGATTGCTTGAGTGGAGCAAAGTATTTTTCCAAGATTGATTTGAAAAGCGGTTATCACCAGATCCACATGAGAGAAGGTGATGAAAGGAAGGCGACATTCAAAACCAACAAAGGGTTGTATGAATGGCTTATTATGTTTTTTTTCTTAACAAATGCACCGAGTACCTTCATGAGGTTGATGAACGAAGTCCTAAGGGAGTTCATCGGAAAATTTGTTATCGTGTATTTGGATGACATACTGGTTTTCAGTAAAACAGTGGTCGAGCATCTGAAACATTTGGCTACAGTGATGGAGAGGTTGCAGGAAGAGAAGATGTTGATAAACATGAAGAAATCCTCATTCATGAAGACAGAGCTCATTTATGTGGGGTTTGTTATTTCTGCAAATGAGTTGAGGATGGACCCAGATAAGGTGGAGGTAATCAAGAATTGGCCATCACCGAAGAATATCTTTGAGGTGAGAAGTTTTCATGGATTGGCTAGTTTCTACTGAAAGTTCATCAGGAATTTCAGTGGAATTAGTGCACCGATGATGGACACAGTGAAGAAAAGACACAAATATTTTCATTGGACAGAAGAGGCTGAAAAGAGTTTTAATCTATTGAAGAGGAAGATCATAGAACAACCAGTTTTGGTGTTATCGGATTTCCGAAAAACATTTCAAGTGAAATGCGATGCAAGTGGATTTGCAATAGGGGCAGTCTTGAGTCAAGATGACAGGCCAATAGAATACTTCAGTGAGAAGTTGAATGAAGCGAAAGTGAAATACTCCACTTATGATAAGGAGTTTTATGCTATTATTCAGGCATTGAAGAAATGGAGACATTACTTGATCCCAAAATAATTTGTCTTGTACAGTGACAATCATGCATTGCAGCTTGTGATTCAACAGGAAAAGTTGAATCAGAGACATGTTAAATGCGTTGAGTACATGCAAAATTTCACTTTTGTGATTAAACATATTTCGGGTACTGCTAAAAAAGTTGTTGATGCTTTGAGCAGGAAGTGTTTGTTGTTGCAGGAGTTCAGAGTCAAAACGTTGGGTTTTGATGACCTCAGGAACATGTACTGAGGTGATCAGAATTTCAAGGAAGCATATGAAGCAGCTGAGAATCCAATTCTCAGAGATAGAAGCCAATGGGCAGAATACATGATTCAGGAAGGATTACTGTTTAAAGGTAATCAACTGTGTATTCTGAAATGCTCCATGAGGGAGAACTTGCTAAAGGAGAAACACAGTGGAGGATTGGCAGGGCACTTTGGTCATGACAAGACGTTTTCAAAGTTGAATGAGTCATATTTTTGGACAAGAATGTGAGTAGATGTCAAGAGATTCATGGACAGATGTAGAATTTGCCAGCATTCGAAGGGAAGGAAGCAGAATGCAGGGTTTTATCAACCATTGCCCATACCTGAGAGGTCGTGGGATGCAGTCATCATGGATTTCATATTGGGGTTTCCAAGAACACAAAGAGTATTTGACTCAATATTTGTGGTGGTGGATAGATTTTCCAAGATGGCACACTTCATTCCATGTCAGAAAACCAATGACGCAACTCACATTGTGAATCTGTTTTTCAAAGAAGTCATTCAACTTCATGGCTTACCAAGAAGCATAGTTTCGGATCGAGACACCAAATTCATAGGGAAATTTTGGAGGACCTTATGGAAGAAGCTGGGAACTAACTTGTTGTTTAGTTTGGCTTATCATCCTTGATGCAGGAGCATCTCCCACGTCAAGAGAGACAGCGCGGAAGCGAAGGATAGCTGGAAAAGCGCCAGCATGAATTTTGAATATCACCTTGGAAGTTGTTGAGAAAATCTTAAATGAGCCATTAAGATGAAGCGCACTTGTATAATGTAATCGGACCTTGAGCGGATTGCTCTCATCCTTAGTAGGTAGAAGGAATTTAAAGTAGTTAATGTAGGTAGATAGAATTTAATTCTAGATTAGACTGTTTGAGAGTGAAAGAGGGAAACGGGATACAGAAACCCTCATTGTGCATTGTATCATTAGATTGAAGCATAGGAGCAAGAGCATGCAGAGAGCTATGTAAGAACACCCATGTACAAGCATTTGGATTAATAGAAGAGTTTGATTCAAATTCATGGTTTTGTGTTTGTTCTATGTATATCCATACTGAATGATATTATCATGAATGTTTGCTTCCTGTTATACATTTTCTTTATATGCTGTGTATATGATTTCATGTTTGAGTTTGAAGTCTGAAAGGAAGAAGGACTGAGTTTCAATTGTTTCTCTTTCTGAACAAAGATTCCTGCAAGGAGTGCAGTTGAAGTGTCTGCAAGGAGTGCGTTGACAAAGGGTTTAGATAGGGTAGCTTTTTTTCTCATTCACTCTGAAGTGCAGATAGGCATAGGAGTCATGCAAGGAGTGCACAGGCCAAGAGAAGCCTCAGGGTTACGAACCTGAGCGAAGCATTTAGAGACTGCTGCTGCAGATGTGCACAGGGTCGAAAGGATTCAACACTTGGAAGTTGTTGAATGCCTGCCGCAAGGAGTGCGTGTGAGGTTCGTTGAAGGATTCATAGTTGTAAGAAGATTAGGAAGGATAAGGCCTTTGAAGTTGTTGAAGGACAGCGCAGGAAAGTTGTTCCTTGAAAGTTGTAGAAGGCGTCGCAAGTTTGCACGCAGGCGAACGAGTTCCGCGGAGGAGCACTTAGTCATTTCACAGATTTCATTAGGAGGAATGAACGGTCGGAATTCTCTGAGGATAATTCTTGAATTTCCATGGGCCGTTGGATCTCACGAAGGAGCACTTAGTCATTTCACATATTTCATTAGGAGGAGCGAACGGTTAGAATTCTCTAAGGAGAATTCGTGAATTTTCGTGGGCCGTTGGATCTCACGGAGGAGCAGGAAGGTTACTGTGGAAGCATCGAAGGGTTCTAAGCTCAGGAGTGGCCGAACCATAGATCCAAGTCACAAGGACTGTCGAATCTACTCGTGGATTTCCATATCAGGTTTTCGTGGATTGAAATCCCGAAAACATTGCAACAGAAATTGCAAAATCGCGATACGCAATATCCTGATGGCTAAATAAACAGTGTGGGGCCACAGAAGTCGGTGATGTGGACAGGTGGCACACCATTTTGGGGTTTCACAATGAAAAGAACCGAAACATTGACATCAGGATTCGCGATCCCACAAAGTCCGAAATTCCGATAGAGGTGACGGGATGTTGAAGGGTCAAACTCACGCGTGTGTCAGAGTTTGGGAATATCGGGAATCGAGAGTCGGGGATACCAGTTACTCGACATCGCGAGTGATGAATTCGCGATAGAGAAGATCCTGATAGGAAAGGGTCCACGTTGACTGGTTCTCGGGTTTCGGGGATTCAAGAGACCTACGCTCGACCATTGGATTCACAAAGTCACGAGTTCCAATCTCCCGAGTGTAAAGAGGAGATCTCGTGGATATTGTTGTGGGTGCAAAATTATCGATAGGGAATTAGAAGAGCCTTAGAGTTCTTCGGGCCATTTAAGAGGAAAGATCCCGTGAGTCGATGTGTACCTTTCGACCTGTGGGTGTGTTAGGAGGGCGTTGACGTCAGTTTGGTATCAGAGCACAAAAAGGTTCTTTGTTTTCTGTAGCAAGGAAGAGAATTTGCCATGCCTCCAAGGAGAAGGGACATGCAAACACCCGATCGAGAGGATAGGGAAATGTCGAGAAGAAGAGGTAGACAGATGACTGATACAACTATGTGATCTACGAGCCAGACTCGAAGATATGGAGACAACGCAAAGACGCACAATCAGTGCAGGGGATCTGAGTGATTTCGAAAGAGAAGTTGAGGCTAAATGTGAAGAGTAAGTTGCAGCCAAAGATGCATCAAACGAGCGTTTGATCAGAGCTATTGCAAGGATGGGCACAAGAGAAAAGATGGACATTCCAGTTTATGAGGGAAACTTGGATGCAGAAGAGCTTCTAGATTGGATTAGAGCTCTGGACACGTACTTCGACTATGAAGACGTTGAAGAAGACAAGAAAGTCAAGCATGTTGTCACAAGATTGAAGGGACATGCATCATTATGGTGGGATGAACTACAAGCTCATGGACGCTGCAAGGGAAAGCAGAAGATCAAGAGCTAGGACAGAGTGATCATGAAGATGAAGGCGAAATTCATCCCCAAGGATTATCAAATTACTTTGTTCAGGAGAATGTAGAAACTGAGACAGAAGCTGATGACAGTGAAAGAATACACTGAGGAATTCTACAAGCTGAACATCAGGGAAGGTCATCAGGAGAGCGATGATGAAAAAGTTTCCAGATATATGAATGGCCTGAGATATGATATCCAGGATGAGATGAGTATGGTAACCATCTGGACAGTGGAAGATGCTTATCAGATGGCTCTGAAAGCTGAGGAGAAGCTGAGCCGAAAGCAGAGTCAGAGGGGCCGAGGCAGAAGTCATCCCAGAGGAAAATCAGTTTCCCAGAACAAATATCAGAAGCCCAAGGAGGAATGGAAGAAACCTCAAACTCGAATCGAGAGAGGTGGAAGCTCACAGCGAGGGCAATATGCTGAACAGAGAGGACAACATACTGAGTAGAGAGGAGAATATGGTGACAACAACACTTTTCCTCGTACTAGAGGTAGAGGAAGAGGAAGAGGTGGAGTAATTACATGCTTCACGTGTGGAAAGAATGGGCACAAGTATTATGAGTGTCCAGAGAAAAAGAAGAAAATTGGAGAAGCTCACATCGCCGAGGCGCAGAGGCGGGATGTTGAGGTGGAAGACGCTGAAGGTGGAAGATCACTGATGATGCGAAAAGTCCTTTTGACACCAGAGAAGGAGGTGGAAAGTTCAGTCCAAAGGACCATACTTTTCAGGACTGCTTGCAAGACCAAGGATAGGGTATGCAAGGTCATCGTAGACAATGGTAGCATGGATAATCTCGTTTCTACAGAGATGGTAGAGAAGTTGGAGTTGGAGACGACTGACCATCCAAGCCCATACAGAGTTTCATGGCTACAAAAAGGACACCAGGTAATTGTCACTAAACAATGTTTAGTTGAATTCAATATAGGAGGATATAATGATAAGATATTATGTGATGTCATTCCTATGGATGTTTGTCATCTATTGCTGGGTAGACCATGGAAATATGACAAAAATGTGATTCATGATGGGAGAATGAACACATACACCCTAGAGAAGAATGGGAGGACACACATGTTGCTTCCAATTAAGGATAAGGAGGTGAAGCTGGAAGTAAGCAATACAGTACTTCTCATGAGTGGGAAGGAACTTCTTAATGAGGTTAAGAAGAAGGAGGATCCACAGTTCATTGTAGTCAGAAAGCCTAGAATTGTGTTGACTAGCACAAGGGTGGATGATTTACCAGAGGAGATTCAGGGACTACTGGAAGAGTTCGCTAACATCATAGTGGACGAATTACCTCATTCATTGCCACCGATCAGAAGTGTGACTCATCACATTGATCTCATACCAGGAGCCAGTTTGCCAAACAAATCCGCATACAAATTGACGTCGCAAGAGAATGAAGAGGTTAAAAGGCAGGTCCAGGATTTGTTGGACAAAGGATTAGTCAGGGAAAGCTTGAGTCCGTGTGTTGTTCCAACAATACTCAGTCCAAAGAAAGACAGAGGCTGGAGGATGTGTACTGACTCAAGGGAGATCAACAAGATAACCATCAGGTACAGATTTCCAATGCCGAGGATGGATGATCTGATGGATTTCTTGAGTGGAGCAAAGTATTTTTCAAAGATTGATTTGAAAAGCAGTTATCACCAGATCCACATGAGAGAAGGTGATGAATGGAAGACAACATTCAAAACCAACAAAGGGTTCTATGAATGGATTTTTATGTCATTTGGCTTAACAAATGCATTGAGTACCTTCATGAGGTTGATGAACGAAGTCCTGAGGGAGTTCATCGGAAAAAATTTCATCGTGTATTTGGATGACATACTGGTTTACAGTAAGACAGTGGAAGAGCATCTGAAGCATTTGGCTACAGTGATGCAGAAACTATAGTAGGAGAAGTTGTTGATAAATATGAAAAAGTCCTCATTCATGAAGACAGAGCTCATTTACTTGGGGTTTGTTATTTCGGCAAATTAGTTGAGGATGGATCCAGATAAGGTGAAAGTGATCAAGAATTGGCCATCACCGAAGAACATATTTGAGGTGAGAAGTTTTCACAGATTGGCTAGTTTCTACCGAAATTTCGTTAGAAATTCCAGTGGAATTAGTGCAGTGATGATGGATACAGTGAAGAAAAGGCATAAATCTTTTCACTGGACTGAAGAGGCTGAAAAAAGTTTCAATCTGTTGAAGAGGAAGATCACAGAACAACCAGTTTTGGTGTTGCCGGATTTCCAGAAGACATTTCAAGTGAAATGCGATGCAAGTGGATTTTCAATAGGGGCAGTCTTGAGTCAAGAAGACAGGCCGATAGCATACTTCAACGAGAAGATGAATGAAGCGGAAGTGAAATACTCCACTTATGATAAGGAGTTCTATTCTATTATTCAGGAACTGAAGAAATGGAGGCATTACTTGATCCCGAAAGAATTTGTCTTATACAGTGACAATCATGCACTGCAGTTTATGACTCAACAGGAGAAGTTGAATCAGAAGCATGTCAAATGAGTTGAGTATATGCAAAATTTCACTTTTGTGATTAAACATATTTCTGGTACTGCTAACAAAGTGCCTGATGTTTTGAGCAGGAAGTGTTTGTTGTTGCAAGAGTTCAGAGTCAAAGCATTGGGTTTTGATGATCTCAGGAACATGTACGCTGATGATTAGGATTTTAAGGAGGCGTATGAAGCTACTGAGAATCCAATTCTCAGAGACAGAAGCACGTGGATAGAGTACATGATCCAGGAAGGATTATTGTTCAGAGATAATCAGTTGTGCATTCCAAAATGCTCCATGAGGGAGAACTTGTTTGTTAAGAACCAAGATAGATCCCAAGATAGATCTGCAAATATAATCACCACAAATACTGAATACACAATAGATCCACAAAGAAATATAGAAGAAACCACACTTTATTATTACCAAAACCCTTGAGGTAGGGAAACACCATACAATGGATCCTATTATGGAAGGGATCCTCTCCTGTTCACTTGCCTCTTCGAGGGGGCATCCTCCTATTGAGCTACCGCTCCAAA
>ML829256.1:0-58255 GCA_009831015.1 Picea engelmannii | reverse complement strand
AAATATAATATTAGAGAAAAGATATTATGGTGGGGTAATATTAGATAAAACATAATATGTTTTCTCTAATATTGCCCCCCACCCCTAGACTCATATATATGAGGGTAGGGGTGGGGGATAAATCTAGGGAAAATGTATTATGTTGGGGTAATATTATAGAAAACATAATATGTTTTCTCTAATGTTAACGCCCACCCCCACCCTCATATTATTGTTTTTTTAATATTACCCCCTACGTCTACCCCATATATGAGGGTGGGGGATAATATTAGAGAAAACATATTATGGTGGGGGTGGGGGTTAATATCACAGAAAACAAACTCATATATATGAGGGTGTGGGTGGGAGATAATACTAGAGAAAATATATTATGGTGGGGTATGTTTTCTCTAATATTAACCCCCACCCCCACGATAATATGTTTTCTCTAATATTACTCGCCACCCCACCCTGTAATGTCCCCACTTTGGGACATCATCACAGGGCAGAGACTTATGATGACCAGAGTAGCCAGATGGATGTTATAGAAATTACAGGGGTATTTGAGAGGCATTGTGGGGTCCAGTTGGCATTTATCATCATATTCCAACATTATGAGCCATTCCGCACAGGTTGGCTTTGGTTTCGTTCCATTCCGACGATTTCCATGATTTTGACTATTTTGAGCTACAAGTTAATTAAAATCACTGAAGAGGTCATTTTGGGCACATTACTTGGAGGAACCTCTTAGTGTAATAGCTCATTGGAATCGGGAGGAGAAACAGTACAGGATGGGATGGCTAGAAGTGACTTTCAGTGGCCAGGGAAGCCGCAAGGAGAGATAAGGAGATTTTTAGAGGTAAAATGGTTAATTAACTAATTAAAGTGATTTAATTAATTAATTAAATATTGTAAAATGAAAGTCACTTTGGAGTAACAAGGTGAACCAAAAAGTATAAAAGGAAGGAAAGGGCCTCTACTCAGGATTCATGTATGTTTATCTTTTGATTTCTGGCTTCTAGCTAGTGAGCCCAACATTGGGGGTTTTGAGGATTTTGACTTAACAAACCCTAGAGGACGATTCGGTGGTGAAAGATTCCACCTAGTTTGTCCCAAGCTTGGTCTCGGAGATGCAATACTCTCCCACACCATTCTATTCAGATCTACATTAATGCAAGAGGTTCTACATAGGCACAGGCATAGGAAGAGGAGGAGGCCACACCATTGGGGGTTTCTAGCAAGGGGGGCACACCATCTTTAGAGAGAGATTCATTGTAGGAGATTGGCAGGGCCGTTGAGGATTCTATCACTTGGGTTTTCATTACAGAGCCTTGTACATCAGATCTTGTGCTTTCTAAGATAGTTTTATGGCTCGGACAATTTCTTGAGCAGTGGGGCGAATTGAAGATAAGGAGGGCATTTTTGAGATCCAGATCTAGTCCGTTTGGAGGGGTTACACTTTAGACCTGACCCCGAGACTTCACCTATTGACTTGCAGTGTCTCGATCTATATTTGTGGAGAGTTTCATAGCATTTGGAGGCCTCCTTCACTAGGGCCGAATTATCTATGGCTTCAGTCATCCAGTGGGGCGCACCATTCAATGGGGGATTTTAGATCTACAGAGATTGAGAGGGATCTTGGAGATTTGGGCACCTAGGTTGTTCTTACCATCACCCGATCTATCAGTTGGCATATTTCTTAGGGTGATTGGACACCTTTGGTAGCAGGGCCGAGTTATTGAGGGTTTCAACCTTCTATTGGAGCATGGCATTCTTCAGCTAGAGAGTTTGGCTTTCAGATCTGCTTGTATTGATCTTCATTTCTTATTCAGCCTTTGGAGGCATCTTTTGTATTAGCAGAAGAATTTTGTAGAAGCTCTTATCTATTGTCTATCTTCTTGGCCATCTGTTGAGCATTCCAGATCGACATCTTCATTGTAGCAGGTTTCTCTATTTTATGAATAAAGAATATTTGAGATGTTTTGGCTTGTCTATCTTATTGCATATGGTTGAGGTATGTTCCATGGTTATCTCTTTCCGTTATTTGCTGCATACACACATATAAACACATCTAAACAAATAGATCAGAAAATTGTTTGACGAAATACCACAACCAGAAAAAGTTTTAAAAAGACACCAAAACCATGATGATCCTTGCATAATGGCTTGGGATCATTACAGTGGTATCAGAGCTTAAATCCTACAAACCGGGGGGGTCTTCCATAGGGATAAATGGATAGTTGGAAAGAAGTGGATAAGGTAGCCTTTCAGATACCATGGTTGGAGATCATGTATGACGACCTTAGCAAGGAAACTAAGGCTACAATAACCTTCCTACAATATGCAGCCTATAGAAATCCCCATTGGAGAAAATGGGATATTTTACAGGGGATGATCATAGCAGGTGAAAAGAAAAAAGAATCAGCTATATGGTGGGAAGAATAGAGAAACCCCATGCCCAGTAGGAGCATGAAACCTTGCCACGGTTGCAAGGGGTCATGGGAACTAGATCATAGGTGCAGGGGTAAAGATCAGGAGGGCATTATTGAGGCATGTCATGACAGTGAGGGTGAGGTGTTTGAGGATGGAGCAATAGATGTGGATTCAGAGCAGTTGGATGATGACAGTGACTCTTGCACAGAGGCTAGTGATAATGACTCTACCTCAGAGGATAGTGATGATGACTCTTGCACAGAGTCTAGTGATGCTTGCACGCTTGAGGAGGAGGATGACCCTTGTGTAGTGGATAGGCAGCTGGATGGACAAGACAATAGCCCTAGTGTCTCAGCAGACATGTCACATACCATTGATGACCTTACGCCTCAGCAGAGTGGTGACACTAGTGAGGAGTCACACGTGTTAGCACCTTGCGATGATTATCTTTCTATGGGGGTCGTGACACATATGTCACCTGTTCAGACACCTAGGATAGCCACTTAACATGAGGAGATTAGTGGCACGTTAGGTATGATGGATGAGCCTAGTGTGAGGGATGCACACCATGGACAAGTAGACCCACAAATCTAGGAGGAGGTACAGGGAGTATGGAAAGGGGACCATACACATACAGATCAGCCTGAGGATATGGAGTCACATCTATTGGAGACTCCATTGGTTGAGAAGATTACAAAGGCTAACAGGGTGATGGAGCACTTACTTCCAGGATCGGCCTGAATTGATGAGGATGCACTTTTCAGTAGTCAGGATGACCATAGCACATGTATGGATACATCTCTATGGGATCCAGGTGTAGATGATAGTAGCAGGTTGAGTGCATAGGAGGATACAACTGCTCATACAGGATACAGTGTGAGTCAGGGGGAGATGGAATCTAGTGAGGGGATGTAGTGGCATACAAGAGTACCCAGCAACATTGTAGACAGTGGGTATTTGAGCATGTTATCTTATGAAGAGGGTGTTTTGGGGGATTCTAGAGTTGGCACTAGCAGGACTGACACTAGTAGTGAGGGGTCTGAGATGGCACCTCAATATGACCATGATCAAGAGTCACACCACTTGGCAGCATAGTTGAGAGTTAGTGAGGCTATGATCATGGCAACCACTAAATGTATTGATGACATGCATGCAGTGATGGCAGATTACTATTGGAGAGCATTAGTGGCATAGGGTAGCTCAGATGGAGGATTTTCCATGGATGATTTTCACACTCTCCGGGAGAGAGTGCCTATGATGAGGACTGACTACCAGCAGTTGTTGACAGATAAGGAATACCTACTGGGAATTGACGAGATGTATTACCGAGCCTTGAGGGAGAAGGTGTTGGATATGGACCAACTTACTCAGGAGTTAGAGAGCACTCGAGGATCCTTGAGAGGCACACAGACAACCCTTCAAGAATCAGAGTCTAGGTCAGATGAGTCTCTTGAGGAGATTCGCCCAAGATCCACTTCATATATCTTAATGGACCCTCAGATGTATCAGTGAGTCACAACGATAGAGGATGTTGATGATTTAGTAGAGGAGCACTAGATGATGGATGACACTTCCATTTGTCTTCCGAGAGCGATTGGCCTCCATGTAGAGGTTAATCCAGCAGTACGCCCAGGATCTATGAGATGGCATGAGTCTATGGGAGCCGACATGGATATGCTGGAGCATACAGTGATGAGTGATAGATCATAGAGACATGTTGAGATGTATGGTGGGATTCAGAGGGGTATAGTGTCTTGCAGGGAGGAGACACACCTAGGGGAGCATGCAGATGTCACTCCTTTGCAGCAACACCTAGTTATGAGAGGTCACTTTCACCATTTCAACAGTTGCATGGGAGATGAGGGATGGAGGTTGGTTGAGCAGCAGTTGGAGGAGTTACTTCCAGTTGTACTGGATGGTGGGGATTCGGTGATGACCATGGGAGAGCATCGATCATGGATACCGATGGACGAGCTTCTGGTTGAATCCCTGGGATTGACCAAAGCATTTGATGCCTTCCATTCCTACAGTCAATGACAAATATGTCTATTATCCTTCTTCGACACATTTATCATTGACAACAACATGAGGAGGATAGCAGATGAGCACAGAGGGCTTCTGACAATGATCAGTCTCACACAGGAGCAGTTAGAGGAGGTTGGAAGTGATAAACTTCCAACTTTACCATGGGATCAAGATGTTCAGTTGGCTAGCAGGATATCTGACTTCATGTTGACATGGGTTGCACCAGAGAGCCACACACTCCACCTTGGGTTGGTTTCGAGTGGGTCTGCAGGTACTTGTCCTATAGGGCGAGACCTTTTCCTCCATTTGATCATCATGATAGGGCATGGAGATGTTTGGACAGGTACTTCTTCTATAGAGTTGTCTTCACTGATACAGTTTCTGGACAACATGTCCAATGGTCACAGGTATTTCAGCTAGAGGACCCAGGAGAGGAGGGTTCAGGATGTATGCAGGAGGCAAACAATCATGGTTAGAGTAGCATAGTTTCAACATGAGGATATTCGACAGAGGTTAGCATGGGACCCAGGGATTCTCGGATTGGGCATTGCACGGATTCACCGGAGAGAGTGGACCATTATAGGGGAAAGTTATTCTAACTTTCCATTGAGCTTCAGTGTTGAGTGGAGCGCATCGCTTGCGGGTATCTCACGGAGGTCTTCCGGTACCTCATTCTAGCATCTGCATGTGCAGTTGATGGAGGACGTGTGGATCTTGGTAGATATTGGGAGGATGGACTCATTCCGAGATGAGGCCATGTGTCAGGTGCAGGAGGCTCACAGAGTTGGTGTATTTCAGGATTATGTGTTCTAGGGGCTAGCAGTTCATGACTTGATATGGGACCCAGGGGTAAATATGTGTGATTGTTCATATTTGGATGGATTCTACTATATATCCCATAGGTGGACATGGGATCCTAGAATTTTAGTTGAGTGGATTTGGTTATTGCTTGAGGACATGCAATTTTCTAGCAGGGAGGACTGTAATGTCCCCACTTTAGGACATCATCACAGGGTAGAGACTTATGATGACCAGAGTAGCCAAATGGATGTTATAGCGAGTACAGGGGTATTTGAGAGGAATTGTGGGGTTCAGTTGGCATTTATCATCATATTCCATCATTATGAGCCATTCCGCACATGTTGGCTTTGGCTTCATTCCATTTCGACAATTTCCATGATTTTGACTATTTTGAGCTATAAGTTAATTAAAATCACTGAAGAGGTCATTTTGGGCACATTACTTGGAGGAACCTCTCAGTGTAATAGCTCATTGGAATCGGGAAGAGCAACACTACAGGATGGGATGGCTAGAAGTGACTTTCAGTGGCCAAGGAAGCTGCAAGGAGAGATAAAGAGATTTTTAGAGGTAAAATGGTTAATTAATTAATTAAATATTATAAAATGAAAGTCACTTTGGAGGGACAAGGTGAGCCAAAAAGTATAAAAGGAAGGCAAGGGCCTCTACTTAGGATTCATGTATGTTTATCTTTTGATTTCTGGCTTCTAGCTAGTGAGCCCAACATTGGGGGTTTTGACTTAAAAAACCCTAGAGGACGATTCGGTGGTGAAAGATTCCACCTAGCTTGTCCCAAGCTTGGTCTCAGAGATGAAATACTCTCCCACACCATTCTAGTCATATCTACATCAGTGCAGGAGGTTCTGCATAGCCACATGCACAAGAAGAGGAGGAGGGCGCACCATTAGGGGTTTCCAGCAAGGGGGGCACACCATGTTTAGAGAGAGATTCATTGTAGGAGATTGGCAGGGCCGTTGAGGATTCTATCACTTGGGTTTTCATTACAGAGCCTTGGACATCATATCTAGTGCTTTCTGAGATAGTTTTATGGCTCATATAATTTCTTGAGCAGTGGGGCGAATTGAAGAGAAGGAGGGCATTTTTGTGATCCAGATCTAGTCCGTTTGGAGGGGTTACACTTTAGATCCGACCCTGAGACTTCACCTATTGACTTGCAGTGTCCCAATCTCTATTTGTGGATAGTTTCAGGGCATTTGGAGGCCTCCTTCACCAGGGCCGAATTATCTAGGGCTTAAGTCATCCAGTGGGGCGCGCCATTCAATGGGGGATTTCAGATCTACATAGATTGAGAGGGATCTTGGAGATTCGGGCACCTGATTTGTTCTTACCATCACCCGATCTATCAGTTGGCATATTTCTTAGGGTGATTGGACACCTTTGGCAGCAGGGCCGAGTTATTGAGGGTTTCAACCTTCTATTGGAGCGTGGCATTCTTCAGCTGGAGAGTTTGGCATTCAGATATGCTTGTATTGATATTCATTTCTTTTCAGCCTTTGGAGGCATCTTTTGTATTAGTAGGAGAATTTTGTAGCAGATCTTATCTATTTTCTATCTTCTTGGCCATCTGCTGAGCATTCCAGATTGACATCTTCATTGTAGCAGGTTTCTCTATTTTATGAATAAAGAAGATTTGAGATGTTTTGGCTTGTCTATCTTATTGCATATGGTTGAGGTATGTTCCATGGTTATCTCTTTCCATTATTTGCTGCATACACACATATAAACACATCTAAAAAAATAGATCACCAAACTATTTGATGAAATACCACAACCAGAAAAAGTTTAAAAAAGACACCAAAACCGTGATGATCCTTGCATAATGGCTTGGGATAATTAGACACCCTCATATATGAGGGTGGAGGAAGGGGGTAATATTAGATAAAAACATATTATGGTGGGCATGGGGGTTAATATTAGAGAAAAAACAGTATGTTTTCTCTAATATTACCCTCACCCCCACCCTCATATATGGGGTGTGGGTGAGGGGTAATATTAGAGAAAACATAATATGTTTTATCTAATATTACCCTTCACTCCCACCCTCACATTTTAGGGTGGGAGTGGGGGGAAATTTTATAGAAAACATATTATATTTTCTCTAATATTACCCCCCACCTCCACCCCATATATGAGGGTGGGGGTTGGGGGTAATATTAGAGAAAACATAATATTTCTTCTCTAATATTACCCCCCACCCCCACCCTCAAATATGAGGGTAAATATATTTTCTGTAATATTATTCCCCACCCACACCCCATATATTATATGGTGAGGGTGGGAGTGGGGGGTAATATTAGATAAATAAGAAGAGTTTTGGGGTGGGGGGTAATCATATATAAAACATATTATATTTTCTCTAATATTACCTCCTACCGCCACCCTCTATTCTTTTTCTAATATTACCCCCCACTATTATGTTTTCTCTAATTTTACCCACCATCCCCACCCTCTATGCTTTCTCTAAAATTATCCCACACCCCCACCCTCATATACTCCCACCACCACCCTCATATATGAGGGTGGGAGTGGGGGGTAATATTCACTAGTAAATTTGGGTCATTTTCCGTCATTCATTTCGATGTTGATGTGACATTCTATTTTGGATATTGCGACAAAGATTGGACCCCCAAAATGTTACATCACGTGTCCTAGCAAGTGCAATGAACCTAGGATATTGTCGCCAAAGAGACGACCTAATGATGTCATGAGGATTTAATCACATGTGAGACAACCAAAAGAGATCATTGCAAGAGAGACTCTCTAAGTATATCTTTGCATGAGAGACGACCTTAGGATATCGTCGCTCATGATATGACCCAAGGATTTTGTCACACGAGAGATGACCCAAGGATGTCATCACACCTAAGATGACCCAATTATGTCGTTGCACGAGAGATGACCTTAGGTGCTCATCATTCATCGCACAAGAGATAAACTATGCAACAAATCATTGTGACGAACTATCAATACCATCTGTTATGACATGAAGATTTCATGGGTCAAATTTTATCCTTTGGATTTAATTTTTACCCATTAGTCTTTTTCAATTGGTTTTTAATTTTCTCTTTATGATTTTCTTAGGTTAGTTTAAACAAACAAAGGTTTGGGACTTGGTTCTGAAGGACACACGACCCACACTAAGAGGGTGGGTGAATTAGTGTGGGGGGTAATATTACAGAAAACATATTATGAGGGTGGAGGTGGGGGGTAATATTAGAGAAAACATATTATGGTGGGGGTGGGGGTTAATATTCGAGAAAAAATATTATGTTTTATCTAATATTACCCCGACCCCCACCCTCATATATGGCTGAGGGGTAATATTAGAGAAAACATAATATATTTTATCTAATATTACCCTCCACTCCCACCCTCATATATTAGGGTGGGAGTGGGGGGTAATATTATAGAAAACATATTATGTTTTCTCTAATATTACCCCCCACCGCCACCCCATATATGAGGGTGGGGGTTGGGGGTAATATTAGATAAAACATAATATTTCTTCTCTAATATTACCCCCCACCCCCACCATCATATATGAGGGTAAATATATTTTCTGTAATATTATTCCCCACCCCCGGCCCATATTTTATATGGTGAGGGTGGGAGTGGGGGGTAATATTAGATAAATAAGAATAGGTTTGGGGTGGGGGGTAATATTAGAGAAAACATATTATATTTTCTATAATATTACCCCCTACCCCCACCCTCTAATATTACCCCCCACTATTGTGTTTTCTCTAATATTACCCACCACCCCCACCCTCTATGTTTTCTCTAAAATTATCCTGCACTGCCACCCTCATATAGCCCCACCCCCACCCTCATATATGAGGGTGGGGGTGGGGGGTAATACTCACTAGTAAATTTGGGTCATTTTCTGCCATTCATTTCGATGTTCATGTGACATTCTATTTTGGATATCGCAACAAAGCTTGGACCCCCAAAATGTTACATCATGTGTCATAGCAAGTGTGATGAACCTAAGATATCATCACCAAAGAGAAAACCTAAGGATGTCGTAAGGATTTAATTGCATGTGAGACAACCAAAAGAGATCATCACAAGAGAGACTCTCTAAGTATATCTTCACATGAGATATGACCTAAGGATATCATCACTCACAATATGACCCAAGGATTTCATCGCCCGAGAGATGACCCAAGGATGTCATCGCGCCTGAGACGACCCAATTATGTCGTTGCATGAGAGATGACCTTAGGTGCTCGTAATTTGTCGCACAAGAGATAAACTATGAAACAAATCATTGCGACGAACTATCAATACCATCTGTTATGACATGAAGATTTCATGGGTCAAATTTTACCCTTTGGTTTTAATTTTTACCCATTAGTCTTTTTCAATTGGTTTTTAATTTTCTCTTTATGATTTTCTTAAGTTAGTTTAAACAAATAAAGGTTTGGGACTTGGTTCTGAAGGACACATGACCCACAATAAGAGGGGGGGGGGTGAATTACTGTGTGAGCTGTTTTAACAATTTATTTTCACAGGTTACCACTTAAAACATATTTGAACAGATTAAGAAAAATCACTTCATAATTACGATGAACACAGAGACACCAGATGTTTTTATAAGATTTTGTATAATAAATATGAACATAGTAATATGAAAATATGTGAGAGAGTATTTTATTTTAGCACCAACTAAATTTTTCAGCACCAACTGAAATGAGAAGCACCAATTCTCAACCAAGACCTAGCTTGGTGCAAGACCCAGCTTGCTGCAAGTCCCATCTTATTGAAAGAACCCAGTCTATCCAACTAGAGTATATTCAACTCCAGTAGTAGTGATCCATTATAGAACCAACTATCTTATGATCAGAGGTATACCATAAGACTCTCATCACCGTATTTCATCTTCTTTGTAATTCACATTTTCTTTCCTCTTATATCTTCTTGGAATCTTCTTTGACTTTTTATCTTCTATTATGAAGTGGAGAGACACTTTATTCTCACCACTTTTTCTCATTTATATAATATTCAAACTGGTGTGAAATTTAAAACGTGTCCCTTTATTTGAACCAGTGTACCTTTTCATTTAAAATGATAATATAAACTTTAATTAATAACATTTTTCTTTTTATTCTTTATTCATATTTTCATGATTTATTCTCTTTTAATCATGACTGTGTATTGGTTCATTTTTTTCATGAGTTGATCACAGGCATGGATCAACTCATTAGTTCATACTCATGTTTCTATTGCATTCTCGGTTCACCAACATACCATATTCAATCATATATCAATTCTTTGTTATATTCACAGAGACCAATTTATATAGAGGCACTTCCTTCAAACCATCACATATGACCGTGCATCATAGAACCACGAGCTTTACCAACTATAGCGACATATAATAAAACACTTATAGCATATGACCAATGGCATAGAACCACGGGCTTAGGCAATTAAAACAAATGATATCTTTATTAAATTAATGGTGATGATTCAATCTCTGATGGGATGGACGTCTGATGAAGTTTCGACGTTTTTCCCATCGGATCTTCGTGACTTACTACATTGAAAAATTCCCAATTATGATATCATTGATACAATCATAGGATTTACATTTATCTCACGAAGATACATCAACGGTCCACTTTAACCTTGCACTCATACTTTTACTACAAAATCTGACGACCATGATTTAATCATTCATCGAGATGGATGGCCACCATAATTTCGACATTTTTTCCCTTCGGAGTTTTCGTGACTTCCAGCATGTCAAATATATGAAGTTGTCAATCTACTGACACATGTCCCTTTTAGAATTTCACCGTTTGGGACTTCGACGTTCGGGACTTCATGACTTCGTTCTTCACATTTTCCAGACTTTGTAAATATTCTGAATAAACAACACGTGTCCATAATCTCATGTGTATTTCGGAACTTGGCATCTGCTGAGTAGATGCCACATGTTACTCTGATTTGTGACTTACATGTTCCTGAAATGCCTATTTCAGCTTGACACTTGTCACTTTCTAACTGATCCACGTGTGCTTGCTGACGTGCTCTGTTGACGTGGTCTGTCATTGACATCACTCAAGATGACGTGTACCTTGATACATGTCTTCCTCCTTGACTTTGGAGCTTCGCCTTTTGAGGTTTTGAACAACTCTTGTCATTGATTGTCCAAATCACAAATCCCCAAATTGTTGATCTTATGCCACGTGTCTCCTTCCAACCGATGGCTAGGATATCTTTGAAATTTTGGACTTTGCAAGTTCGGGATCCTTGACTCATTGACACCCTAAATCCTTCGATTCCAGAGTTCTGAAGGAGCTCACAGCTAACCATCCTACAACTTCTCCTAGATATAACGGTTGAGATCCTTCGTCATCAGATCGATAGTCATTTCCACTTTGACCAAAAGGTAGGGAGCCTTTCAACCTTTCAGCACTTGTCTAGTGCATATTCCATTGGATCTAATGACTATTGTGTATTCTCGAAGCTCAGATCCAATGACTGACGGGTATTTTTGAAGCTCGGATTCAATGGATATGATCATCTCGCAACCTCGCTTATCTTGAGTTCATGTAATTCTTCTTTTGACTTTCCTAAGTTTTGAGTCAGTGAAATTCCAATCGCTCGATACGTGTCCTTTGGCTCCAATGGTAGGATCATTTCGTGACCTTGGAGTGTTGACTGACCCCTAGGCTTATCCTCCTTGCAACTACACTGGATATAACCGTCGTTGGTCCTTCATGCTATGATTTGATGGTCACGATATTCCAATGTTCCTTAAGCTCACAGTCACCCATCTAACCATCGTCCGTTATATGAGACAATCAACACCATCAAATTCCTTGATCGAACGGCTGCTGTGTCTTCTCATAATTTCTTGTGCAATGATCGACTTCTTAATATTTTCAAGGAATTGTCAATACATATGCAATGCATTTCTTCTTACAGAGCAATGATCCTCATTCGCTAATCCTCCTAAGTTTTTATTATTGGATTGTTGATCCTATCATGATCAACAATAGACATGAAATACCTCTGTACTGTGTTTTTCTTTCTGAGCTTGCGCTATCGATTTCTGCATTTTCTAACCCTCTTTTCACTCTTTCTATCTATGCACACTATTTGATATATTCTGTTAAATGATATAGATGTTGACATAAATGAAAATCTCATCTGATATACTTCATCATTACAGATCATCACTTCGATTGTTGACATCAATGACAATATTTCCAACAATCTCCCCCTTTGTCATTGAGGTCAATAGACTAACTTAATATACAAAAACTCCTCCTGTGATGATGCTTTCCTCTTATGAAGTTTTTCTTTTATGAAATTTCTCTCCCCCTTTGACATCAATGGCAAAGGGTTTATTTTCCTATGATTTGTCTATATAAGTACTTCTCTATCCACTGGTAGCTCGTCCTGTAATCAATATTTTTCAGTCATAACTGAATAACACCTTCTTTCATTGATTTCTATCTCCCCCTCAATAGGTGCCAATTGATGCATCATTTTCTTGAGATATTTTAGGTAGGAAGAAGTATTAATCTCTCTTTTTGCCTAATATATTCAATACATCTTTGTTTTAAGGGTTTTTTCAAAAATATCTGCCACTAGTGGTAATCTTTGTATGTTACTGACCAGACTGGACTTGGGTAACTCTTCCTTCAGACATGTTCTACCAGTCATAGCTGAAGGAATCCCCCTGTCAATATTCTTTCTCTCTTTCTTCTTATAACTTCTCTCCCCCTTTGTTTCTGAAAAGGTAACCCTTCCTGAAAAAGTTTCTTCCCATGTTAATTCACTAACTTCTTATCTCAGTTGATTGGTATTTTTTGTGTTTCAAATGAGTAGTCTTCTTGATACAAATTTTTGTAGTGATCAAGTCTTTTCAAAATTTAATCTAATCACTTTCTTATTTACTAACCAGAACTTCCCTTGAGTTTTTATTGATTGTTCTCCCCCTTTAATTCTAAAAGGGTATCTTTTTCTGCCAGGTTTTCTCCTCTTGTTATCTCTATAGGATTTCATGTATAGCATTTTGTATATCATAACGTTGTTGTTGTGGATACTATTGTCTTACTGGAACACTGGAAAATTGTAGCTCATATTTAGTCAAACAACCCTTGTTTATGTCCATCGATTGTCATCAATCTGCAACTAAGATACCAAATGTTTTTATATCATCCATCAGATAACTTTTCTTAATTCATCCAGGGCACTGAGAAATTCTTCCTCCTTATTAAATTTTGCTTCAACTTCTAACTTTATTAGATTCTTCAATACCTTCTTCTTATATTGATTATTTTTATTTTCTTTATCTTCAGGGTCCTCCTTGGGATAGGGACACTTGGACGCAAAATGACCAACTTTGCCACAGTTAAAACATTTGTAATGAGGCTTTCCTTTGTACTTCCCTGATCCTTTCTGAAGTTTTCTAATGAAATTGGCTTCTTCCACATCAGATTCTTCATGATGGATGGATTGATATTTTTGCTCTTGATTTATCTTTGTATCGGATGGTTTGAAAGTTGTTTCATCTTTTGTTGATTTATCATGCCCTGCTCTTATTTCATATGTTGTAACTTATTTTTGTTGTTCTAACATTGAAGATTCATCATCAACGTCATCATTGTGTGCACCAGAAGATTCTTTATTCTTGTTTTGAGAATGTTCCTTATTATAAGTTTTATCCCCCAAACTCCTATTATTAACTTCATCAATTTCAAGAACAATATTTTCCTCATCTTTCTTATTTGGTACTTGGGATTTTATTTTCCATACCTTCTTATTTACTCTTGTTGTCATATTGTGTGAAGCATTTCTTATTGACTGTTTTCTTGAGTTCCAATAGTTATAGGCTTTGTGGACATATCCACCACAATTATAGCATCTCATAGTGTAACAATGTGCAACAATATGTCCAACATGATTGCAATTCCAACATCTTATACTATTGTTGAACCTACCTACTTGTTTTCTTCCATGGTGCCTACAATCCAAGGCTTTATGACCATATATATTACAAGAAAAACAATGACCGTTAAAGATACTCTCATACCTTCTTTGATTCATCCATGAAGGTGTCTTTGTTTTGAACTTCCTTTGAGGTCTATGAATAGATTCTAGATGTCTTCCATGATATGATCTTCTAAATTTTGTAGTGTTTCATTTATTTCTTGAACGTGAAGAACCTGAGTCATGCCTTCTTTCACTTTTTTCATATGAAGGAGCTTTGTCAGACCTGTCTTCATATTTTGCAAATAAAGGACCTGCATCATATTTCTTAGGAGTATTGATCTCTTTCTTATTGTATCCAAGACCAGATTTATCATATGGTGATCTCTGACTATCCAAGATCTCATCAAGGGTCATGGAGTTGTTCAAGAACTCTTTTTGGGTGTCTGACTTCTCAACCTTCTTTCTAAGATTCACAACTTCTGCTTCTAGCTCATGAGAAGATTCTTTCTTTTTGTCCAACTGATTCCTTACTACCTCTTCTCTCCTTTTGGCTTCTTCAAGTTGGATTTTAAGGTTGACATAGCTTTCCCTTAGTTATTTTATATCTACAAGGTTTTTTCTTGGTTCATCATCTTCCTTCTTTTCTTCTTTTTCCTGATTGATTTCATTTTTCAGTCTCTCGATTTCCTCTTCCTTTTCTTTTGTTAGATCAACAACTTTTTTTTTCAATATTTTGATCTCATCTTCTTTGTTTTCTAACTGAATATTTTGATCAGATATAATTTATTTATTGTCTTTGAGCTTTTATTTTATTTCCAGGATATGCTTCTAATTGACAAGCTCATCACCTTGCTTCTCCTTTACTTTTACTTGACTAATTTCTTTCTTCAGCTTCTCGATCTCCTATTCTTTCTCTTCTAACAGATTGCCCTGCTCATAAATTATCTTATCACTATCCTTGAGTATTTCCTTTAGACATGTTTTTAACTCTTTTCAAGGAATTCTTGAGTGTAGTCATGAAGATAGCTATAGTCCGATTCATTATGGTGATAGAGATATTCAGAGAGACTCCAATCAACCTTTTCTTTGGCCTTTGATAGTTTTTCATCTTATTCTTCCATGGGATAGATGCTAACATAACATTTTGTTATTGTATCTGAGTCTTCTTCTTTGCTTGAAGAGGAGGGTTCAATATCACTGTCATTGCAATCGAAATATTGTGGAGAGTCCTTACTTTTATTGATGGTTGAATCTTCATCTTCATCCTTGATAGGAATGTCTTCTGCATCTTTATTTTTTCTTTGATACATCATTTCTAACTTTAGCCATAAGTCCTTCACGGATGTGAAGAGTCATATGCTTTTCTTGATTGTATCTGATAATCCATTGAGAACAATCTTCAATGCCACTTCATTATTCTTCCTTGCTCTTGTTTGGACTGTAATCTTGGATAGATTTTTTGATGTAGTTAAGTCCCATGACTTGCTTACTACTGAATTCCAAACCTCAGATCCTTTTGACTTCAAATACTATTTCATATTTTCTCTCCATTAGGAGTAATATGTTCCATCAAATAAAGGAGCTCCAATTACAGAGAGAACCATCTGTCCACCCATTTCTTTATGATCTACTTTCCAATTTTTAAACTGCGTTATGAAGGAACCTCTCTCTAATACCAATTGAAGGACACACAACCCACACTAAGAGGGGGGGGGGTGAATTAGTGTGTGAGCTATTTTAACAATTTATTTTCACAAGTTACCACTTAAAATATATTTGAACAGATTAAGAACAATCACATCATAATTACAATGAACAGAAAGACACTGGATGTTCGTATAAGTTTTTGTATAATAAATATGAACATAGTAATATGAAAATATGTGAGAGAGGATTTTCTTTTAGCACCAACTAAATGTTTCAGTACCAACTGAAATGAGAAGGAACAACTCCTCAGAGACCACCAACTCTCATCCAAGACCCATCTTGTTGCAAGTCCCATCTTGCTGATAGAACCCAGTCTATCCAACTAGAGTATATTCAACTCCAGTAGTAGTGATCCATTATAGAACCAACTATCTTATGATTAGAGGTATACCATAAAAATCTCATCACCGTATTTCATCTTCTCTGTAATTCACATTTTCTTTCCTCTAATATCTTCTTGGAATCTGCTTCAGCTTTTTATCTTCTATTATGATGTGCAAAGACACTTTCTTCTCACCACTTTTTCTCGTTTATATAATATTCAAACAAGTGTGAAATTTAAAAAAACATGTCCCTTTATTTGAACCATTGTACCTTTTCATTTAAAATGATAATATAAACTTTAATTAATATCATTTTTCTTTTTATTCTTTATTCATATTTTCATGATTTATTCTCTTTTAATCATGACTGTGTATTGGTTCATTTTTGTCATGAGTTGATCACAGGCATGGATCTACTCATTAGTTCATACTCATGTTTCTGTTGCATTCTCGGTTCATCAACAGACCATATTTGATCATATATCGATTCTCTGTTATATTCACATAGATCAATTTCTACAGAGGTGCTTCCTTCAAACCATCACATATGACTGTGGATCACAGAACCACGAGCTTTACCAACTATAGCAACATATAATTAAAAAATTATAGCATATGACCAATGGCATAGAACCACAGGCTTAGGAAATTAGACCAAATGAGATCTTTATTAAATTAACGATCATGATTCGATATCTGATGGGATGGATGTCTCACAGAGTTTTGGCATTTTTCCCATCGGATCTTTGTGACTTACTACATTGCAAAATTATCGATTATGATATCGCCAATACAATTGGAGGATTCACATTTATCTCGTGGAGATACATCAATGGTCCACTTTAATCTTGCACTCATAGTTTTACTGCAAAATCTGGCGGCCATGATTTAATCATTCATCGAGATGGATGGCCACCTTAATTTCGATACTTTTTCCCTTCGGAGTTTTCATGACTTCCAGCATGTCAAATATCTGAAGATGTCAATCTACTGACGCGTTTCCCTTTTGGAATTTTAGTGTTCGGGACTTCGCGACTTTGTTCTTCACATCTTCCAATCTTTGTAAATATTCTGAATAAGCGACACGTGTCCATAATCTCATGTGTATTTTGGAACTTAGCATGTGTCGAGTAGCTTCCACATGTTACTCTGATTCATGACTTACATGTGCCTAAAATGCCAATTTCAACTTGACACGTGTTACTTTCTGACTGAGCCACATGTCCTTGCTAATGTGGTTTGTCATTGACATCACTCAAGATGACATGGACCTTGATACATGTCTTCCTCCTTGACTTTGGAGCTTCAACTTTCGAGGTTTTGAACAACTCTTTTTGCTAATTCTCTGAATCAAAAATCCCCAAATTGTTGATCTTATGCCACGTGCCTACCTTCCAACCGACGGCTAGGATCTCTTCGAAATTTTGGACTTTGCGAGTTCGAGATCCTTGACTCATCGACACTCCAAATCCTTCGATTCCAGAATTTCACAGCTAATCGTCATGTAGCTTCTCCCAGATCTAATGGTTGAGATCCTTCATCATCAGATCGACAGTCATTGTCACTTTGACCGAAAGGTAGGGGGCCTTTCGACCTTTCGACACTTATCTAGTGCATGTTCCTCTTGATCCAACGACTGTTGTGTATTCTCAAATCTCAGATCCAACGACTGACGGGTATTCTTGAAGGTCATATCCAATGGATACGATCATGTCGCGACCTTGCTTATCATGAGTTCATTCAATTCTTCTTTTGACTTTCCTGAGTTGTGAGTCAATGAAATTCCAATCACTTGACACGTGTCCTTTGGCTCCAATGACCAGGATTATTTCGTGACCTTGGAGTGTTGAATGACTCATGGGATTATCTTCCTTGCATCTCCACTGGACCTAACCATCATTGGTCCTTCGCACTTTGATCCAATGGTCACGATCTTCCAATGATCCTTAAGCTCACGGTCACCCATATGACCATCGTCCGTTATATGAGACAATCAACACCGTCAATTTCCTTGATCGAACGGTTGTTGTGTCTTCTCATAATTTCCTGTGCAATGATTGAGTTCTTAATATTTTTAAGGAACTGAAGATAGATCTGCAATGCATTTATTCTTACAGAGCAATGATCCTCATTTGCTAATCCTTTTGAGCTTTTATCATTGGATTATTGATCCTATCGTGAGAAACAATAGACATGAAATAACTCTGTACTACATTTTATATCCTTGACTCATGACTTGACTTCACAGCTAGTACTATCAACCCCATTACTCCATAAACCTGACAAGTCACTTCATCCATTCATATTCTTGAACCTCTCCACTTAGTCCCTTTGCCCGTTAGGGAGTCAAATCAAACCTTGTCAAAGTACGTTGCCAACTCACTAGTTATTTTCATAGCGCATCTTTGTACACTCTCCCTCTTTAACATTATTCACAATCATGAAGTCGATGAACTATATTTTATTGTTTTCAACACCCTTATCTTCAAAAGGAATATCATGATTTGGTCATTTATGAAGTTCTAACTATTTACCAAATTTGAAATCCTGCTCCTAAGCTCAGCGTTGTAGAAACTAATAGTCTATACAATGCTACGGATTAAGTTACAAAACTAAGTATATGAGGTAAATTGGAGACTGAGGTGGTTGTAAACGACTCCATGCTTGCTGCAGATTAGCAATTATCAAGCTACAGTGTCTAGGTACTTTGTGAGCGATCTGAGCTCTGTTGAAGATCATTAATGTTTTTTGTCTTATCTTTTGGTAGCACCTGGTGTTGCAAACTACAATTTCTCCCATCTACCATCTCCTTTACCTCTATTGTCGGGTACTTCTTATCCATCTGCATACTAACATTTTTCTCCACTGAAATCAAGTCAATTTTCTTCATATCTTTAAATTCCATTTATCCTCTTGGCTCATGTTGTCCACACTGTGCTATAGAAACTTCTCCCAAAACTATGCTACAAATCCCTTATTCCAGTGTTTTAATTTATGTGTAAAACCAGTGCCATCTTCTATGCTCACAGTTCCAACATTAGCTCTCTTTATCCACTATGTTATCCTATATTTTCATCTCAAATTCCATTTTCAATTAATGTTTAGGAGCCTTTTCCTTAGAACAAGGATGAACTTGTATGATGGCTTGATGTCAACCTAAAACATGAAAAATGCAATATCCCTACATATCCTTTTTCATAGGATCTTTTTTCCTCATTTTCAGTCATCAAACTAGTCTCTTATTAGTCCAGAAGTGAATTGGAGTAAATCCATGAAAGACCAGATAAGGATCACCTTTCAAAAATTAAAATTTTTTGTCTCTATTTGGTTTCCTTACCTCTCATAGAATTATAGTTTTTGACCTCCTCTTCTATTAACGGATATACCCCAACATAAGAAATATGATAAGGGTGGGAGTGTGGTCAGGACTGATCCTTCTGAAATGCACCTAGTTGATGTTGAGCCTCTAATCAGGGAGGTTTTACAAAGGGTTGGTTTCCTATCTTTCTGTCAAAACATGCAGAGGGGACACCCTGAAGTAGAAAGGAAGTTTTCTTTAAAATTTGATGGCACTAAGACCAAGGTAGGAACCCTTGAGTTGGAAGTATCTAAGGCCACTATTTCAACATCCACTGAGATACCCAACAATCGTGAGAGGTGGTTCAAATCTATGACTCTCAATTCAGCCTTTTTTAAGGATTTCCTCAAGCCAGATTATCAGAAAGACAATTTTTTTAAGGGAGTTACTAGGATCCATTTGGTTGAGGGTTTTGAAAAAATGTTGAAAGTTATCCATAAGTAATTTACATGTGAGGGAAGATTCAACATGATATACCAATATCACATTAGGCTCTTTCTACACTTCATAGGTAAGGATTTGATGAATATCCCTTTCTATCTATTTAGAAGTATGGGAAAAATGGATGATAGGGTCCAATCCAAGTCAAAGGCTATGGACACTAGTGTTTTCCACTCTAGGTTGATTAGGATGCTTGTGATGGAAGAATTGAAGAAAAGGAACCTTACCTGGGAACAATTCATTGTCTCTGTAAATATGCAGCTAGATGTAGCCTCCACACCTCAATCCATGGTGCAGAGCCCTTTGTCGGCTAGTAGTGTTTCCCAATAAGAAATAAGCAATAAGAGAAAGCAAAGACCTATTTCCCAAGAAAAAGAAACTCCTAATAACTTTGAAGAAGAAGAGAGGGAATTCCATCACTCCCCACAAAGAGAATTTTCACCGTAGTCTGCACGTGAACTAGAGGAATTTCCTTCATCAACCAAAAACAAAGCCAAAAAGGGGAGAAAATTGCATTTTCCTTCACCTGTTGCAGTAGCTAAGACCATAGTTAGGAGGCCTTTCACTAGATCATTATCCCACAAGTAATTTGTTGAAACAGAAGTCATACCCAAGGCTTTAGTCCCAAAGAAATTTAAAGGTAAAATTGACACTGTTGGGAAGTCTATTGAGGTCATGACCAAAAATTTTGTTCAAAATAAAGACAAAGGTAAGGGTGAATCCACTGAGAAACCTGTTGAAGTCACAAACATCAACACTCCCCCTGATAAGCCCACCTTCAAGATATTGATCAGACAACTCAGGGATGCAAGGAAGGAAGTTGCCCTTTTGAAGGGAGAAATATTGTCTGTGTTAGGGACCTAACCCCTCACATAGGTAGAATAACATATTCTGATGTAATAAAGTCCAATATTAATAAGGCCTAGAAATAAGGTAGAATAATTCGAATGTAAGAAAACCTAATAGAAGCTTCCACTTCTAGAAGGATCTTCCTCTAGATGGTTCTTTTTATATACATATTTAGTATAAATAGGAGTTGAGGGTATGAGAACTATTGTCTTGGATATTATTGTAATAGAGCTCTACTATGCTGGAGGTTTCCCCCTCGAAGAGGCAAGTGAACATTTCTCTTAGTAATTTAAGTGCTCTTTCTGGTGTTATTTTTGTATCACTTTGGTATTATTGTGGTTTTTTTCTAGTTATATTGTTGTTTATCTTCCATTTCTAGCATTTTATTTCTGTTCTGCATACTTTTTATATCTGGAATATTACAAGTGGTATCAAAGAACTTTCCTCGGTAGGAAATTGTGGGTTAAATGTTTTTCAGGGTAGAGACATATTTTGACGTCTTTAAGCTAAAAAGATCTTTCGTTACATGCATAAACCCACAATAGGTGATTCATACAAGTAGGAAATACAAGTGGTACTTAAGCACACATATGTTGGCCACCCTCGTAACCCTTGTTAGTACCCCTTCAAGTGGTAGCGAATCAGACAACACATGTATACAAATCAGACTAGATTTCCTGAAGCCCTCTTTAAATAAACTAATTGGTTGCCTGACTACTATAGTGCCACTAATAAAAACACTCGGGAAGATACTCTCTAGTACTTGGGTAGTTGGGTAGTATGGGTAAGGTCACGGTCTAGCCTCCTTAGTTGGTTCCATAAGATATTGGTCTGAGTACTACTATTGGAGCCCACACATATATCAAAGAGCTGTAACACAGGGAAAACCCTTGAATACCTGACCCTTGGGGACGGAAACAAAAAACAAAACAGACAAGATCTATTGTCGTTTGACTGTGTCTCCTACATTCGAGTTTCCAAATCACTACACATTTCTTCCTAACTAAGCATTTGGGAATTTCATAACTGTAGTATTCTTCATACCGGAGTATAACTCCACAGGTGAAAAAAAAAAAAGTCTGGATTTTGTTGCACCATTATTTGAGACCTATTCCATTGGATTTATCTCTTCACCCTTATCACATTCATACCTATCATTTTTCAGCAAAGTGTTTTACCCCACCTGCCCCTTTTCAGTTCCCTCTTTATCATGTCCCATACCCGTAGCCAATACTTGGAAGCTATCTTCAATACCTTTCAATCTAATTTCACAGAGACCCAACAAGAAGTAAGACAACTCAGTGCCAATATTGCCACCATCAATAAAAACATGCATTCCTCCATTGCCACCTCAATCAAGGAACTCAAAGATGACCTCAAACAAGACATTACTACCCATCTTGAATCTGTCACTTCGATGTTATGCACCAAGATGCATATCCATGTAGATCCCCCTTTATTTGACCCACCTTTTCATATCGAAGTTGAAACTTCCTCTCATTACCATAATTTTCAGCCCCATCAATTTCAGCGAGACCTACGCCTTCTGTGTGTGGATGTGACAAAATTTGATGGGCCGGATCCCACTGGTTGGGTAACTCAAATGGAACATTATTTATCTTTGTACGACATTACATATGACTTGAACAAACTCCACTATGGTGTTCTCCATCTAGATCAAGAATGTTAGCAATGGAGAAAAAATCCTCGTCAAGGGTATGTTGCTTGGACACACTTTGTGGTAGATATTTATGAATTCTTTGACACTGACACCAACCATTTGGGTTGTTTGAAAAATTTGAAACATTCTGGCATAGTGGAAGACTTTATAGTTTCTTTTGAGCGACTAGATTTTCGTACAGAGGGCATGTCTGATTCTTTTTTCTGAGAATGTTTTATTAGTGGCCTCAAGGATGAGATTCATGCCCATGTCCTCATGGCTTGGCCTTAGAGTTGGGTGGAGGCTACTAAAATAGATAAGGAAGAGCAACATTTTGTCTCTTCTCAAAATCGAGAACCCTCCTTTATTCCTCGCACTAAAATAGTAAATCCCACTCCTCCTTCTACTCCACTAAAGATCCAAAAATTGACCAGGGCCAAAATGGTTGAACACCAACTCAAAGGCCTTTGTTATAATTGTGATGAAAAATATTTTTTGGGATACAAGTGCAAGGAACAAAATATTTTTATGGCCATATCGGAGGATGTTTCAGAAGAGGATGTTGAAGCTCCCGTTGTGTTTATTTCACCTGAACCCACTGACATAACCCCTCCTTCATACCCTCCCAAAGTAGAACTGGTCATTTCCCTAAATGCTCTCACAGGATTCTCTGCTCCCCAAACCCTCAAACTATTTGGCTACATCAAGCATAGGAAGGCCATCATTCTTGTTGATAGTGGAAGCACCCATAATTTTATTCATCGCCACATTTCCCAAGAAACTAATTGTTATATCGGTGTGGTCAATAATTTCCAAATCATGATTTCCAATGGTGGGTCCATGAAATGTGGAGGGCGTTGTGAAAATGTGCATCTCCAAATTGGTGACTACCACCTGAAATCTCATATTTTTGCATCGACATGGGAGGTTGTGACATTGTGTTGGCTCCAGACTAGCTAAGGACTTTGGGCCCCATTCTCATGGATTTTAAGAAATTAACCATGCAATTCAACCAGGATGGACAACAATATAAGTTCCAAGAAATCATCGTTAGTTCCCCTGAGATCATTAGTTCCCATCACATGGAAAATCTTCTCAAAAAAGGTCACTTGGGCATTATTACCAAACTCCATGTCATACAAGAAACTTAGACACCCTCTGTGCCAGAGGACCTCCAATCCATCCTCTCTAAAAATCAAGTGGTTTTTTCCACTCCCTAGGGACTCCCTCCTTCCTATGGTGTTCATGATAATTATGTTCCCCTTGTCCCAAGAATCCTTCCTCCCAATATCCGTCCCTATCGTCACTCCTTTTCCCAAAAAAATGAAATTGAGAAAATGGTTCAAGAAATGCTTAACGCATGTGTTATCCACCCTTGTACAAGCCCCTACTCTTCTCATGTGGTCATGGTCATGACGAAAGAAGTTTCTTGGCACATGTGTCCTGACTTCTACGCCCTCAACAAACTCACCATTAAAGACAAATTTCCCATTCCTATCATTGATGACCTCTTGGATGAATTGAGTGGTGCCCAGTTCTTTACTAAACTTGATCTTTGTTCTAGCTACCACCAGATCCATATTAAAGAGGAAGAAATTCCTAAGAATTCCTTTAGAACTCATGAGGGCCACTATGATTTTTTTGTCATGCCCTTTGGCTTGTATAATGATCCCTCCACTTTCCAAAGCCTCATGAAACATGTCTTTTGTCCTTTTCTCTGTCATTTTGTCTTAGTTTTATTTGATGATATCCTCATCTATAGAAAAACATGGAAAAACCATCTTTCTCACGTGGATCAATTTCTCCATATGCTCTCTCATCACAAACTTTTCCTGAAACAACCTAAATGTGCTTTTGGCGCCTCAAAATTTGAGTACTTGGGTCATCTTCTTGGAAAGGATGGTGTCAGGGTGGATCCTAAAAGTATTGAATCTATGGAAGACTAGCCTCACCCAAAGACTCTAAAAATATTGCATGGATTTCTAGGCTTAACATGTTATTATCACAAGTTTGTTAAGAATTATGGAAAGATTGCGGCACCTCTCACTAAAATCCTTAAAAATAATTCTGTCACTTGGACTCTAGAAGCTGCTCAGGATTTTCAAACCTTGAATATGGCCATGTGCACCACTCCAGTCCTAGCCCTTCCTTATTTCACAAAGACATTTGTTCTGGAATGTGATGCTTCCGGGAAAGGAATTGGCATTGTCCTTATGCAAGAGGGTTAGCCTTTGGCCTTTATAAGAAAACAATTGTCTGAACAAAATTTGGGAAAATCAATATATGAAAAGGAAATGTTGGCTATTCTACACATCGTTGATCTTTGGCGCCCTTATCTATTGGGGCAACGCTTCCAAATTAAGACATATCATCAAAGCCTCAAGTATTTTATAGAACAACAAATTTCCTCCCCAGACCAACAAAAATGGGTGATTAAGCTCTTTAGATATGATTATGAGATAATTTACAAGAAAGGAAAAGAAAATGTGGTTGCGGATGCACTTTCCATAAAATATGAAGATGAAGGGTCCATTTTTTCTCTCTCCTTCATTGTACCAGATTAGCTCCAAGTCGTTCTCCAGGAATGGCTACATGATCCCAAAAGTTCGCATTGGATACAACAATTGTAGTCCAATTCTCCAGTTTCCCTAGGGTACTCTTGGATCCATGATGAGCTTTGATACAAAGGCCATTTGTATTTAAGTAAACAGTCAAAACATAAATCCATGATACTTTCTGAGCTTCATGCTACACCCACAGTTGGGCACTCCGAGTGTACCAAAACCTATGACAGAGTCAAACCTTCTTTTTTTGGGGATGGTATGAAATAGGGCATTCATCATTTTGTGGCTGAATTTAATGTGTGTAAACGCAACAAGGGAGAAACAGTCAAATTTCCTAGCAGAATACAACTTCTTCCGATTCCACCTGCTATTTGGCAGGATATCTCTATGGATTTTATTGTAGGATTACGTAAATCAAGCAATAAATCATTCATCATGGTGGTAGTTGATCATATTTCCAAGTATGTTCATTTATGTTCTCTTCAACATCCATTTACAACATCCACTATGACTCAAATTTTCATGGATCAAGTCTTCAAGCTTCATGGCATGCCGCATTTTATTTTTTCTGATCGCGACCCAACTTTCACCAACATTTTTTGGCAATAATTGTTCAAGCTATAAGGAACCCAATTTCATATCAGAAAATCTTATCATCCCTAGACTGATGGTCAAACTGAATTTGTGAACAAGTGTTTGGAAACATATTTGAGGTGTTTTGCATCGGAAAATAAAAATTAGTGGGCTCAATGGTTACCACTAGCTGAATGGTGGTACAACACTTCATACCATACAACTACCTACATGACTCCTTTTGAAGTGGTATATGGACAAAATCCACCTTTAGTTCTCTCATATTTACCAAGTGTCTCGAAGATCCAGGAGTTTGACCAAATGCTTACAGTTAGAGAGCCTATCCTCCGTACCCTCAAAGAGAATTTTGTCATGGACCACAATCACATGAATAAACAAGAAGATCAAATTTTCTCTGAATGTCAATTTGTAAAAGGGGATCAGGTGTTTCTTCGACTTCAACCTTACAAGAAAAATTCCCTCAAGGATTACCATTGCCAGAAACTTCCACCCAAATTTTATGGTCCTTATACCATTCTCAAGCGTATAGGAAAGGTGTCCTATCAGTTAGGTTTACCTAGTCATTCTAAGCTACATCCTTTTTTTCATGTTTCCTACTTAAAGAAGGTAATTGGAACTAAGTGCCAAACTCAAACCAACCTTCCTGACTTGGAAGAAGAAGGCTCCATTTGGCTACAACCAGAAGTAGTTTTGGACTAGCGTGAGTGTCTCCTGCGTCAATGTGAGTGTCTCCTGCATCAATGAACCATTAAGGAAGTGTTATTCTAGTGGAAAGATACAACCCCAACTGATGCCACTTGGGAACTAGCTACCATTATGAAACAATTTCCACATCTCAAGCCTTGAGTACAAGGTTGTTTTTAAGGGGGAGGACATGTTAGGGACCTAACCCCTCACTTAGGTAGAATAATATATTCCTATGTAATAAAGGTCAATATTAATAAGGCCTAGAAATAAGGAAGAATATGTCGAATGTAAGAAGACCTAATAGAAGCTTTTTCTTCTAGAAGGATCTTCCTCTAGATGGTTATATTGATAGACACATTTAGTATAAATAGGAGTCAAGGGTATGAGAAAAATTATCTTGGATATTATTGTAGTAGAGATTATATTTGCTGGAGGTTTCCCCCTTGAAGAGGCAAGTGAACATTACTCTTAGTAATCTATGTTCTCTTTTTGGTGTTATTTTGGTATCATTTTGGTATTATTGTGGTGTTGTTCTGGTCATATTGTTGATTATCTACCATTTCTAGCATTTTATTTTTGTTCTGCATACCTTTTATATATGGAATATTATAGACTGAGAGGAGAAAGATGAAGGAGCTCATGGACATGTATAATGAAACTCTTTATCTGGCTAGGTTTACAGCAAGAGGATTCTTGCCTCTCCATAGGAAACTTTAGAATTTATACATGCAAAAAGCATACAGTCTCAAAATAGAAAACTTAAAGAATAATTGCATCCCTTCAAGGATGATCTAGCTCAGAGGAATCTAATGTTCTAGCCCAAGATGCAATGGAGAGAAATTCCCATGTAGTAGAAAGATGTGCCTCTGCAAAATAAAGAAATGTTGTTGCAATAGAGGGAAGTTCTCCTGCAACAAGGAGGAGTGCCAGATTGAGAAGATAAAGGGAGAGTATGATAGATCCATTTTTTATGGTGATTAGTTTTTGTAATCTTTAAGTGTTAAGGGAAATATTATATTTTCACCTACTGGAGGAATCTACATGCTCATAATCCATATACTACAACTTTTTGGGTTTTTGAGGATTCATTACATGACACAGAAAAAACACAGAGATTCTGTAGTGCCTGGTGCTACGGAATCATCTACACAGATTGTTATGTAGTTGCGCTATCGAAGGTACTACATAATCACCTAAGAAGACACAGAGTGGCAGTTCACTACAAAATCTGCATAACCGTTTTACAAATGAGCGCTACAGAATCTTCATAATAGTTTTACAAATGGGTGCTAAGAAATATGAATAGCAATTTTACAGGAGGGTGCTACAAAATATACTACCGATGTGCTACAGAATCAGCTACAAAATAGTTTTACAGAGGAAGGCACTACCAAAATATTCTACGAACTCGTTGTTACAGTCAACGGTTTTGATTTCATTGCCTCTTCTTGGATTTGATGATTTGGAGGGAACCAATGATCAATGGGTGGAAGATGGAGCTCAACACATACACTCAGAGGACACATGGTACTGGAAAATATGTGCCCAAACAACATCAAAGCATGTAATTCATATCTTGTTAGAGTTGTTGCGAACAGGCTCCTTGATTTTAGTAGTTTGTTAGATCCACTTGTACAGATGTTAGACTAGTATATTTTTGTGGAGAATCCTAGGATATGAAGGTCAGCTCGTAGCTCAATATGTTATCTACTATTTTAAATATAAATACTTGAAAATAATGTTATGTAGGGGTCAAATGGTTGAGAAGAGCTCCCTATTTTGTAATATTTTGACTAAATAGAGATGTAATCTGGTTTATGTATAATACTTGAGATATTTTGATTAATGGAAGTCAACCTTTTTTCATCATATTATTTCTTCTTACTTTGAATTCTCATTAGTATATGATCCTTAAGAGATATTATGGTTGTGTTATAATGGATGTTTGATTATAATGTTGTTGTAAATGTTTTCAGTGTTTCAATTTAGTTCAAGAAGTTCGTGTGACTGAATTTTTCTTCACCTAGCTGCTAGAAGGCATGATGCTTATAGAATCCCTATTCACCTTCCTCACCAAGTATTCCTTATAGTCACTTTTATCCTTAAATCATTGACTAAAGTTAGTTAAATCCTCATTTTCTTATGCATACTAGCCTGTACTTTATGTGTTAAAACATTGTTATGTTGAGTTTTGTCCATTTGACCTTTTATCATTAATCTACATTCACAAACCTATTTGATGGGTGTTGGGCTTATCATCTTGCAATATGAGGGTGGATCTCGGTGATAACATTCTTTGCACCATTGTCGAGGAATGAATTGAAAACATTTCCCTTGGATTGGATGAAAAATAAATATTGATTATGAAGGTGCATTAGAAATAAGTACATTGAAGATTGCAACTTGCGCCTGGCAACTCCATTTTTTTCAGTTTTGTCTCCCAAAGGTAGGCACGTGAGGTCTAATCCACAGCTACCACTGGAAACACCTGAAGCTGACCCAGAGAATATTATCAAGAAAGACAAATATTCTCAAGAAGGATTTTCAGCTGTTGTACTAGGTACTTCTGGTCATTTGCGTGATTCTACTTTTAATACTCTAGTATCTATATCCAATTCTCCTCTTCTACCCTCTGCTGAAGTTTCTAGAAATTTGGATTTTGAAAATTTTCCTGTTGAATAATCTTCTTTTAGTCCCAAATTGAAATAAGAAAGTTTTGAAACCCTTTCCTCTCCTGATGTTGTAAGTTGGTTTAGACTTGAGAGGCTAGAATATTTTCTTACCTTGGGTCTTCCTACTCCTCCTCCTATAAAACTTGTTGTGACTAAAGAGGAGGAAACCTCATTTCCCTTATACCCTATACCATCTTCTTCCAAGATTCAACCTCTTCCTATGAAAACTAAAAACTCTCCATCCAAGCTTCCTCTATCTCCTAAAATCAAAGTTGCATTTGTACCTGTCAAGATTCAGTCTCCCCCTTGTTCTCCTAGAATTCACAACCCAATGGCAGGTGCTAATATTCTTAGAAGTAGGATGGATGACATAGTGGCTACTAGGTATGCCCCTCTTACTTTACCTCATCCTATGAATTCTCTCCCAGTTGGATACTACCTTAAGTACATGCCCAAGTTCACAAGGGAGGAAGACATAACTGCAGAAGAACACCTTGCATCCTTTTATAGTTATGCAGATAGTATTAACATTGATAATGATTATGTATGGATGAGGGTCTTTGACAATGCATGCTCCCTCCACAACCCGCAGTTTGGAAGGTCCACGTCAACACAGGATCTTTCCCTTTACACTGGCCCGAAGAGCTTCGGAATGGATCTTCTATTTCCCTTTCGGGAAATCTACACCCATAATCAATTTCAAGAAGTTCCCCTTTTGCTTCGGGAAATCAGACTTCACCCTTTTGCGAATCCATTGGTCACGCGCTTGTCTTTCAGATCTCTGAAACCAAAAAATAGTCAACGCTGACCCTTCCTCTTCCTCTTTCAGAATTTTCCCTATCGCGATTTCGGCGGTCTAGGTATCCAAAAACTTGTTCCCACGATTTCTCGAAACTCGATGTTCTGAAATTGTGACACGCTCACAAGGTTGAATTTTCAATGCCCCTTTACTCCGTCAAGACTTTGGACTTCACGATATCGTGAATCCTAACGTAAAGAATTCGGAACTTTACTCCCCGAAACTCCAATATGATCAACGAAAATGACTTCGTGTCAATAGTGCGCCACTTGTCCACTCACTGACTCCTTTGTGGACCACACAAATCCTTTTATCTTTTCAGGACTTCGCGGTTCATGATTTCGCGATTCCCGTTGCAAATTTTACGAGATTTCAATCTACGAAAACCTGATATAGAAATCCACGTGTAAATCCAACGACCCTTGTGGCTTGGATCTACGGTCCTACTCCTCTTGAGCTTAGAACTTTTTGGGAATACTCGTCGTATCTCCCCTGTTCCTCCGTGAGATCTAACGGCCCATGGGACATTATGAATTCACTTCAGAGAATTTTGACCATCCATTCTTTCTCTGAGAACTTGTCCTCCTGTGGTTCGACGTCGCTATGCCTTCCTTTGGCTCCCTCGAAGGTTCAAATCCCTTTGAACTTTCCCACAACTCTGCGTCTCCTAGAAAAGCCCTTGCATGCAATCCTTGCGGCAGACTTTCAAGCACTTCCAAGTGTTGAAATCCTTCGACTTTGCGCACAACTACAGCAGCAGTCCCTAAATACTTCACTCAGATCCACAACCCTGAGACTTCGCTCAGCCTGCGCACTCCTTGCATGGCTGTTGTACCCAACTGCACTTCTGTGGAAATGAGGACAAAATCTATCTCTCTTGAGCTTCCAGAGACAAACCCCTGAACACCTCGTCGACGCACTCCTTGCAGACAATTCAACTGCACTCCTTGCATGAACTATTGCTCAGATAGAGAAACAATTGAAACTCATTCCTCTCCTCTTTCCTCTTAGATTTCAAACATTCAACAAGAAATCATTCATACATAGCATAAAAGAAATTGCATGACAGAAAGAGTAAAACATTCATGAGCATAACATTCAAAGATGCATACACAGAGAATATATGAACACCACGAGTCTGAACCACATCTTTCTTGTATTAATTCAGAACTTCTGTACATGGAGTCTGCTACACAGCTCTCTGCTTCTCTTCTATGCTCATAATCATGCTAATGTTACAATACACAATGAGGGTGTCTATATCCCGTTTCCCTCTTCCGCTCTAAAATTGTCTAATCTACACATTCAATTCTACCTACTTGCATTAACTACCATAATTGCCTTCTATCTACTAAGGACGAGAGTGGATCGCTCAAGGTCCGTTTACCTTATACAAGTGTGCCTTCATTTAATTGTTTCATTTAAGGTTCTAAAATATTCTCAAAATTTGTGCTAGGCGCTTGTCCAGTTGTCTGTTGTCTCCGTGTTGGCTCGCTTGAGATGCTCCTACATCATACTCCCTGGCTTGAAAATTTTCATGGGCTCCTATCCATGAGCTTGCACATGGTGTGTCCATGCCTTTGGATCTCTACTTCGTTCTCCCAGCTGGCATCTTCAACTAGATGGCCCTTCCACTTGACCAAATATTCAAAGTATTGCTTTCACTTGGTCTTCTTTCTCACTCTTTTATCCAGTATGCGCTCCATCTGCGGATTATTTGCAACTAGCATCTACTTTGTCCACTAGATTACTAGCTGTTCATTTCCTATCCTTGCTTCCTTAGCTTTATATGGGTACAAATCTGAGATATTGAATATCGGAGAAATTCCGATCCCATCGGGTAATTCAATCTCATAAGCATTTGCCCCAAATTTCTTCAAGACCCTACATGGTCCGATTTTATTCATCTTTATCTTATTATATGTTCCTCTCAGGAACCTTTCTTTTCTCAGATGTTCCATAATCAAGTCACAAACCTCAAATTGAAGTTGTCTCTTGTGTTGATCAGCTCTACTCTTATATTCCTGGCTTGAATTCTACAATCACTCCTTCACCTGTCTATGAAGTTCCTTCATCCCCTTTTCGAATTCTTCTGCACTAGCGCTCCTAGTCGCAGTCTGTTCGAATTCCCTCAATTCAGAAATTCCCCTCAGCTACATGCCATAGACAACCTGAAATGGAATTTTCCACGTGCTTCTGTTAACCGAGTCGTTACAAGCAAATTCTGCCTGTGATAATATGTGGTCCCATTGGCTATGGTGTTCTGTCACTAGGCTTCTCAGCAAGTCTCCCAAACTTCTGTTCACCACTTTTGTCTATCCATCCATCTGAGGATTGACGTCGACACCCTCCTAACACACCCGTAGGTCGGAAGGTCCACGTCGACTCACAGGATCTTTCCTCTTACACGGCCCGAAGAACTCTAAGGCTCTTCTAATTCCCTATCAGGAATTCTGCACCCACAACAATCTCCATAGGATCTTCTCTTTACACTCGGGAGATCGGAACTCGTGACTTTATGAATCCAATGGTCAAGCGTAGGTCTCTCGAATCCCCGAGACCCAAGAACTAGTCAACGCAGACCCTTTCCTATCAGGACTTTCTCTATCGCGAATTCAACACTCACGATGTCGAGTAACTGGTATCCCTGACTCCCGATTCCCGATATGCCGAAACTCTGACACACGCGCGAGTTTGACCCTTCAACGTCTCGTCACCTCTGTCGGGATTTCAGACTTCATGGGATTGCGAATCTTGATGTCAATGTTTCAGTTCTCTTCACTGTGAAATCCCGAAATGGTGCGCCACCTGTCCATGTCACCAACTTCTGTGGCCCCAAAGTGTTTATTTAGTCATCGGGATATCGCGTATCATGATTTCGCAATTCCTGTTGCAATGTTTTTGATATTTCAATCCACGAAAACCCAATATGGAAATCCACGAGTAGATCCAACGGTCCTTGTGACTCGGATATACAGTTCGGCCCCTCCTGAGCTTCAAACCCTTCGACACTTCCATGGTAACCTTCCTTCTCCTCCACGAGATCCAACGGCCCACAAAAATTCATGAATTCTCCTTGGAGAATTCTGACCGTTCATTCCTCCCGATGAAATCTGTGAAATGACTAAGTGCTCCTCCGCAGAACTCATCCACCTGCGTGAAAACTTGCGACGCCTTCTACAACTTTCAAGGCACAACTTCCCTGCACTATCCTTCAACAACTTCAAAGGCCTTATCCTTCTTGAGATTCTTACAACTCTGAATCCTTCAACGAACCTTGCACGCACTCCTTGTGGAAGGCATTCAACAACTTCCAAGTGTTGAATCCTTTTGACTCTGCGCACATCTACAGAAGCAGTCTCTAAAAGCCTCACTCAGGTTCACAACCCTGAGGCTTCTCTTGGCCTGTGCACTCCTTGCATGGCTCCTGTTCCTATCTGCACTTCAGAGTGAATGAGAACAAAAGCTACCCTATCTGAACCCTTTTTCAACGCACTCCTTGCAGACACTTCAACTGCACTCCTTGCAGGAATCTTTGTTCAGACAGAGAAACAATTGAAACTCATTCCTTCTTCCTTTCAGACTTCAAACTCAAACATGAAATCATATACACAACGTATAAAGCAAATGTATAACAGGAAGCAAGCATTCATGAGCATATCATTCAACATCAATATACAGAGAACAAACACAAAACCATGAATTTGAATCAAAGTCTTCTATTAATCCAAATGTTTGTACATGGGTGTTCTTACACAGCTCTCTTCATGCTCTTGCTCCTATGCTTCAATCTAATGATACAATGCACAATGAGGGTGTCTATATCCCATTTCCCTCTTGCGCTCTCAAATAGTCTAATCTAGAATTAAATTCTATCTACCTGCATTAACTACTTTAAAAGTCTTCTACCTACTAAGGACGAGAGAAATCCGCTCAAGGTCCGATTACATTATACAAGTGTGCTTCATCTTAATGGCTCATTTAAGATTTGCGTAACAACTTCCAAGGTGATTTTCAAAATTCGTGTTGACGCTTGTCCAACTGTCCTTCGCTTCCTTGCTGGCTCGCTTGACATGGGAGATGCTCCTGCATCATTCTCCCTTGCTTGAAAATTTTCATGGGCTCCTGTCCATGAGCTCCTGCATGGTCTGTCCATGCTTCTGTATTTCCGCTTCAGTCTCCTAGCTGACATATTCAACTGGATGGTTCTTCCATTTGACCAAATACTCAAAATATTGCTTTCGCCTGGTCCTTTTGCTCACTCTTTTATCCAGTATGCACTCGATCTATGGCTTATTTGCAACTGATATCTTCTTTGTCCACTGGTTCACTGGTTGTTCAATTCCAGTCTCTATTTCCTCAGCTTTATATGGGTACAAATCTGAGATATTGAATATCGGAGAAATTCCGATCCCATCGGGTAATTCAATCTCATAAGCGTTTGCCCCAAATTTCCTCAAGACCCTACATGGCCCGATTTTCTTCATCTTCAACTTGTTGTATGTTCCTCTCGGGAACCTTTCTTTCCTCAAATGTGCCAGAATCAAGTCACCAACTTCAAACTGAAGTTTTCATCTGTGCTGATCTTCTCTACGCTTATACTCCTGACTTGAATTATGCAATCACTCCTTCACTTGGTTGTGAAGTTCTTTCATTGCCTCTGCGAATTCTTTTGCACTAGCGCTCCTAGTCGTAGTCAGTTCTAAATCCCTCAGTTCAAAAATTCCTCTCGGATGCATGCCATAGACAACCTGAAATGGACTCTTCCCTGTGCTCCTGTTAACTGAGTCATTATAAGCAAACTCTGCCTGTGGTAATATGTTGTCCCACTGGCTATGGTGCTCTATCACCAGGCTTCTCAGTAAGTCTCCTAGACTTCTGTTTACTACCTCCATTTGTCCATCCATCTGAGGATGATAAGATGAACTAAATTCCAAGTTAGTTCCCATATTCTTCCATAAGGTCCTCCAAAAATTCCCTATGAATTTGGTGTCTCAATCCAAAACTATACTCCTCGGCAACCCATGAAGTCGAATGACCTCTTTGAAAAACAGGTTCTCAATGTGAGTTGTATCACTAGTCCTCTGACATGGAATGAAGTGTGCCATCTTGGAAAATCTATCCATCACCACAAAGATTAAATCACAACCTCTTTGTCTTCTTGTCAACCCTAATACAAAATCCATGCTAATCACATCCCAAGGCCTCTCTGGTATGGGCAATGGTTGATAAAATCCTGCATTCTATTTCCTTCCCTTCGAATGCTGGAAAATTCTACACCTGTCTACAAATATCTTGACATATACTCGCATTCCCGGCCAAAAATATGACTCATTCAACTTTGTGAATGTCTTTTCATGACCAAAGTGTCCTGCCAATCCTCCACTGTGTTTCTCCTTCAACAAGTTCTCCCTCATGGAGCATTTTGGAATGCACAACTGATTACCTCTAAACAATAATCCTTCCTGGATCATGTACTCTATCCACGTGCTTCTGTCTCTGAGAATTGGATTCTCAGCAGCTTCATACGCCTCCTTAAAATTCTAATCATCAGTGTACATGTTCCTGAGATCATCAAAACCCAATGTTTTGACTCTGAACTCTTGCAACAACAAACACTTCCTGCTCAAAACATCAGCCACTTTGTTAGCAGTACCAGAAATATGTTTAATCACAAAAGTGAAATTTTTCATATACTCAACTCATTTGACATGATTCTGATTCAACTTCTCATGTTGAGTCACAAACTGCAGTGCATGATTGTCACTGTATAAGACAAATTCTTTCGGGATCAAGTAATGGCTCCATTTCTTCAGTGCCTGAATAATAGCATAGAACTCCTTATCATAAGTGGAGTATTTCACTTTTGCTTCATTCAGCTTCTCGTTGAAGTATGCTATCGGCCTGTCTTCTTGACTCAAGACTGCCCCTATTGCAAATTCACTTACATCACATTTCACTTGAAATGTCTTCTGGAAATCTGGCAACACCAAAACCGGTTGTTCCATGATCTTCCTCTTCAACAGATTGAAACTTTTCTCAGCCTCTTCAGTCCAGTGAAAAGATTTATGCCTTTTCTTCACTGTCCATCATCACTGCACTAATTCCACTGGAATTTCTAACGAACTTTCGGTAGAAACTAGCCAATCTGTGAAAACTTCTCACCTCAAATATGTTCTTCGGTGATGGCCAATTCTTGATCACTTCCACCTTATCTGGATCCATCCTCAACTAATTTGCTGAAATAACAAACCCCAAGTAAATGAGCTCTGTCTTCATGAATGAGGACTTTTTCATATTTATCAACAACTTCTCCTACTGTAGTTTCTGCATCACTGTAGCCAAATGATTCAGATGCTCTTCCACTGTCTTACTGTAAACCAGTATGTCATCCAAATACACGATGAAAAATTTTCCGATGAACTCCCTCGGGACTTCGTTCATCAACCTCATGAAGGTACTTGACGCATTTGTTAAGCCAAACGACATAACAAGCCATTCATACAACCCTTTTTTGGTTTTGAATGTTGTCTTCCATTCATCACCTTCTCTCATGCGGATCTGGTGATAACTTCTTTTCAAATCAATCTTTGAAAAATACTTTGCTCCACTCAAGAAATCCATCAGATCATCCATCCTCGACAATGGAAATATGTACCTGATGGTTATCTTGTTGATCTCCCTTGAGTTAGTACACATCCTCCAGCCTCTGTCTTTCTTTGGACTGAGTACTGTTGGAACAACACACAGACTCAAGCTTTCCCTGACTAATCCTTTGTCCAACAAATCCTGGACCTGCCTTTTAACCTCTTCATTCTCTTGCCGCGTCAATTTGTATGTGGATTTGTTTGGCAAACTGGATCCTAGTATGAGATCAATGTGATGAGTCACATTTCTGATCGGTGGCAATGAATGAGGTAATTCGTCCACTATGATGTCAATGAACTCTTCCAGTAGTCCCTGAATCTCCTCTGGTAAATCATCCACCCTTGTGCTAGTCAACACAATTCTAGGATTTCTGACTACAATGAACTGTGGATCCTCCTTCTTCTTAACCTCATTAAGAAGTTCCTTCCCACTCATGAGAAGTACTGTATTGCTTACTTCCGGCTTCACCTCCTTATCCTTAATTGGAAGCAACATGTGTGTCCTCCCATTCTTCTCTAGGGTGTATGTGTTCATTCTCCCATCATGAATCACATTTTTGTCATATTTCCATGGTCTACCCAGCAATAGATGACAAAAATCCATAGGAATGACATCACATAATATATTATCATTATATCCTCCTATATTGAATTCAACTAAACATTGTTTAGTGACAGTTACCTGGTGTCCTTTGTGTAGCCATGAAACTCTGTATGGGCTTGGATGGTCAGTCGTCTCTAACTCCAACTTCTCTACCATCTCTGTAGAAACAAGATTATCCATGCTACCACTATCTACGATGACCTTGCATACCCTGTCCTTGGTCTTGCAAGAAGTCCTGAAAAGTATGGTCCTTTGGACTGAACTTTCCACCTCCTTCTCTGGTGTCAAAAGGACTTTTCGCATCATCAGTGATCTTCCACCTTCAACGTCTTCCACCTCAACATCCCGCCTCTGCGCCTCGACGATGTGAGCTTCTCCAATTTTCTTATTTTTCTCTGAACACTCATAAGACTTGTGCCCATTCTTTCCACATGTGAAGCATGTAATTACTCCACCTCTTCCTCTTCCTCTACCTCTAGTACGAGGAAAAGTGTTGTTGTCGCCATATTCTCCTCTCTGCTCAGTATGTTGTCCTCTCTGTTAAGCATATTTCCCTCTCTATGAGCTTCCACCTCTCTCGATTCGAGTCTGAGGTTTCTTCCATTCCTCCTTGGGCTTCTAATATTTGTCCTGGGAAACTAATTTTCCTCTGGGCTGACTTTTGCCTCGGCCCCTCTGACTCTTCTTTCATCTCAGCTTCTCCTCAGCTTTCAGAGCCATCTGATAAGCATCTTCCACTATCCGGATGGTTACCATACTCATCTCATCCTGGATATCATATCTCAGGCCATTCATATATCTGGAAACTTTTTCATCATCGCTCTCCTGATGACCTACCCTGATGTTCAGCTTGTAGAATTCCTCAGTGTATTCTTTCACTGTCATCAGCTTCTGTCTCAGGTTCTGCATTCTCCTGAACAAAGTAATTTGATAATCCTTGGGGATGAATTTCTCCTTCATCTTCGTGATCATTCTGTCCCAGCTCTTGATCTTCTTCTTGGCCTTGCAGCGTCCATGAGCTTGTAGTTCATCCCACCATAATGATGCATGTCCCTTCAATCTTGTGATAGCATGCTTGACTTTCTTGTCTTCTTCGACGTCTTCATAGTCGAAGTACGTGTCCAGAGCTCTAATCCAATCTAGAAGCTCTTCTGCATCCAAGTTTCCCTCATAAACTAGAATGTCCATCTTTTCTCTTGTGCCCATCCTTGCAATAGCTCTGATCAAACGCTCGTTTGATGCATCTTTGGCTGCAACTTAATCTTCACATTCAGCCTCAACTTCTCTTTCGAAATCACTCAGATCCCCTACACTGATTGTGCGTCTTTGCGTTGTCTCCATATCTTCGAGTCTGGCTCGTAGATCACACATCTCTCTTTCCATAGTTGTATTAGTCATCTGTTTGCCTCTTCTTCTCGACATTTCCCTATCCTCTGGATCGGGTGTTTGCATGTCCCTTCTCCTTGGAGGCATGGAAAATTCTTTTCCTTGCTACAGAAAACAAAGAACCTTTTTGTGCTCTGATACCAAAATGACGTCGATGCCCTCATAACACACCCACAGGTCGAAAGGTACACGTCGACTCATAGGATATTTCCTCTTAAATGGCCTGAAGAACTCTAAGGCTCTTCTAATTCCCTATCGAGAATTTTGCACCCACAACAATATCCACAAGATCTCCTCTTTACACTCGGGAGATCGGAACTCGTGACTTTGTGAATCTAATGGTCGAGCGTAGGTCTATTGAATCCCTGAGACCCGAGAACCAATCAACGTGGACCCTTTCCTATCGGGACCTTCTCTATCACGAATTCAGCACTCACGATGTTGAGTAACTGGTATCCCCGACTCTCGATTCCCGATATTCCCAAACTCTGACACACGCGCGAGTTTGACCCTTAAACGTCCCGTCACCTCTATCGGGATTTTAGACTTCATGGGATCGCGAATCCTAATGTCAATGTTTCGGTTCTTTTCATTGTGAAACCCCAAAATGGTGCGCCACCTGTCCACATCACCGACTTCTGTGGCCCCACACTGTTTATTTAGTCATCAGGATATTGCGTATCGCGATTTTGCAATTTCTGTTGCAATGTTTTCAGGATTTCAATCCACAAAAACCTGATATGGAAATCCACAAGTAGATCCGACAGTCCTTGTGACTCAGATCTATGGTTCAGCCCCTCCTGAGCTTCGAACCCTTCGATGCTTCCACGGTAACCTTCCTGCTCCTCTGCGAGATCCAACGGCCCACGAAAATTCACGAATTCTCCTCAGAGAATTCTGACCGTTCGTTCCTCCTAATGAAATATGTGAAATGACTAAGTGCTCCTTCATGAGATCCAACGGCCCATGGAAATTCATGAATTCTCCTTAGAGAATTCCGACCATTCGTTCCTCCTAATGAAATCTATGAAATGACTAAGTGCTCCTCCGCGGAACTCGTCCACCTGCGTGCAAACTTGCGACGCCTTATACAACTTTCAAGGCACAACTTTCCTGCGCTGTCCTTCAACAACTTCGAAGGCCTTATCCTTCCTAATCTTCTTACAACTCTGAATCCTTAAACGAACCTCACACGCACTCCTTGCGGCAGGCATTCAACAACTTGCAAGTGTTGAATCCTTTCGACCCTGTGCACATCTGCAGCAGCAGTCTCTAAATGCTTCGCTCAGGTTCATAACCCTGAGGCTTCTCTTGGCCTGTGCACTCCTTGCATGACTCCTATGCCTATCTTCACTTCAGAGTGAATGATAACAAAAGCTACCCTATCTAAACCCTTTGTCAACGCACTCCTTGCAGACACTTCAACTGCACTCCTTGCAGGAATCTTTGTTCAGACAGAGAAACAATTGAAACTCATTCCTTCTTCCTTTCAGACTTCAAACTCAAACATTAAATCATATACACAACGTATAAATCAAATGTATAACAGGAAGAAAACATTCATGAGCATATCATTCAGTATCAATATACAGAGAACAAACACAAAACCATGAATTTGAATCAAACTCTTCTATTAATCCAAATGTTTGTACATGGGTGTTCTTACATAGCTCTCCGCATGCTCTTGCTCCTATGCTTCAATCTAATGATACAATGCACAATAAGGGTTTCTATATCCCGTTTCCCTCTTGCACTCTCAAACAGTCTAATCTAGAATTAAATTCTATCTACCTGCATTAACTACTTTAAATGCCTTCTACCTACTAAGGATGAGAGAAATCCGCTCAAGGTCCGGTTACATTATACAAGTGCACTTCATCTTAATTTCTCATTTAATATTTGCTCAACAACTTCCAAGGTGATTTTCAAAATTCGTGCTGGCGCTTTTCCAGCTATCCTTCGCTTCCGCACTGTCTCTCTTGATGTGGGAGATGCTCCTGCATCAAGGATGATAAGCCAAACTAAACAACAAGTTAGTTCCTAGCTTCTTCCATAAGGTCCTCCAAAATTTCCCTATGAATTTGGTGTCTCGATCCGAAACTATGCTTCTTGGTAAGCCATGAAGTTGAATGACTTCTTTGAAAAACAGATTCACAATGTGAGTTGCGTCACTGGTTTTCTGACATGGAATGAAGTGTGCCATCTTGGAAAATATATCCAACACCACAAATATTAAGTCAAATGCTCTTTGTGTTCTTGGAAACCCCAATATGAAATCCATGCTAATTGCATCCCACAACCTCTCGGGTATGGGCAATGGTTGATAAAACCCTGCATTCTGCTTCCTTCCCTTCGAATGCTGGAAAATTCTACATCTGTCCATGAATCTCTTGACATCTACTCGCATTCCTGGCCAAAAATATGACTCATTCAACTTTGCGAACGTCTTGTCGTGACCAAAGTGCCCTGCCAATCCTCCACTGTGTTTCTCCTTTAGCAAGTTCTCCCTCATGGAGCATTTCGGAATACACAGTTGATTACGTTTAAACAGTAATCCTTCCTGAATCATGTATTCTACCCATTGGCTTCTATCTCTGAGAATTGGATTCTCATCTACTTCATATGCTTCCTTGAAATTCTGATCACCTCAGTACATGTTCCCGAGGTCATCAAAACCCAACGTTTTGACTCTGAACTCTTGCAACAACAAACACTTCCTGCTCAAAGCATCAACAACTTTGTTAGCAGTACCTGAAATATGTTTAATTACAAAAGTGAAATTTTGCATGTACTCAATGCATTTAACATGTCTCTGATTCAACTTTTCCTGTTGAGTCACAAGCTGCAATGCATGATTGTCACTGTACAAGACAAATTCTTTTGGGATCAAGTAATGTCTCCATTTCTTCAATGCATGAATAATAGCATAAAACTCCTTATCATAAGTGGAGTATTTCAATTTCGCTTCATTCAACTTCTCACTGAAGTATTCTATTGGACTGTCATCTTGACTCAAGACTGCCCCTATTGCAAATCCACTTGCATCGCATTTCACTTGAAATGTTTTTCGAAAATCCGGTAACACCAAAACTAGTTGTTCTGTGATCTTCCTCTTCAACAGATTAAAACTCTTTTCAGCCTCTTCTGTCCAATGAAAATATTTGTGTCTTTTATTCACTGTGTCCATCATCGGTGCACTAATTCCACTGAAATTCCTGATGAACTTTCGGTAGAAACTAGCCAATCCATGAAAACTTCTCACCTCAAAGATATTCTTCGGTGATGGCCAATTCTTGATTACCTCCACCTTATCTGGGTCCATCCTCAACTCATTTGTAGAAATAACAAACCCCACATAAATGAGCTCTGTCTTCATGAATGAGTATTTCTTCATGTTTATCAACATATTCTCTTTCTGCAACCTCTCCATCACTGTAGCCAAATGTTTCAGATGCTCGACCACTATTTTACTAAAAACCAGTATGTCATCCAAATACACGATAACAAATTTTCCGATGAACTCCCTTAGGACTTCGTTCATCAACCTCATGAAGGTACTCGGTGCATTTTTTAAGAAAAACAACATAATAAGCCATTCATACAACCCTTTGTTGGTTTTGAATGCCGCCTTCCATTCATCACCTTCTCTCATGTGGATCTGGTGATAACCGCTTTTCAAATCAATCTTGGAAAAATACTTTGCTCCACTCAAGCAATCCATCAGATCATCCATCCTTGGCTATGGAAATCTATACCTGATGGTTATCTTATTAATCGCCTTCGAGTCAGTACACATCCTACAACCTCCGTCTTTCTTCGGACTGAGTACTGTCAGAACAACACATGGACTCAAGATTTCCCTGACCAAACCTTTGTCCAACAACTCCTGGACTTGTCTTTTGACCTCTTCATTCTCTTGTGGTGTCAGTATGTACGTGGATTTGTTTGGAAAAATGGCTCCTGGTATGAGATCAATATGATGACTCACACTTCTGATCGGTGGCAACGAACAAGGTAGTTCGTCCACTACTATGTCAGTGAACTTTTCCAGTAGTTCCTGAACTTCTTCTGGTAAATCATCCACTCTTGTGCTGGTCAAAACAATCTTTGGTTTCCTGACCACAATGAATTGTTGTTCTTCCTTCTTCTTAACCTATATAAGAATTTCCTTCCCACTCATGAGAAGTACAATGTTTCTTACTTCCGGCTTCACCACCTTATCCTTGATTGGAAGCAACATGTGAGTTCTCCCATTCTTTTCTAGGGTGTATGTGTTCATTCTCCCATCATGAATCACATTTCTTTCATATTGCCATGGTCTACCCAACAATAGATGACAAACATCCATAGGAATGACATCACATAATATCTTATCATTATATTCTCCTATCTTGAATTCAACTAAGCAATGTTTAGTGATAGTTACCTGATGTCCTTTTTGTAGCCATGAAACTCTGTATGGGCTTGGATGATCAATCGTCTCCAGCTCCAACTTTTCTACCATCTCCGTAGAAACAATATTATCCATGCTACCACTGTCCACAATGACCTTGCATACCCTGTCCTTGGTTTTGCAAGAAGTCCGAAAAAGTCTGGTTCTTTGGACTGAACTCTCCACCTCCTTCTCTGGTGTCAAAAGAGCTTTTCGCATCATCAGTGATCTTCTGCCTTCAACATATTCCATCTCAACATCTCACCTTTGTGCTTCGGCGATATGAGTTTCTTCACTCTCCTTATTTTTATATGGACACTCGTAAGACTTGTGCCCATTTTTTCCACATGTGAAGGATGTTATTACTCCACCTCTCCCTCTTCCTCTACCTCTAGTACGAGGAAAAGTATTATTATCAACATAATCTCCTCTCTGCTCAGTATGCTGCCCTCTCTGTTCAACATATTGTCCCCGCTGTGAGGTTCCACCTCTCTCAAATCGAGTCTGAGGCTTCTTCCAATCCTCTTTGGGCTTTTGATATTTATCCTGGGCAACTGATTTGCCTCTGGGATGACTTCTGCCTCGGCCTCTCTGACCCTGCTTTTGGCTCAGTTTCTCTTCATCCTTTAGAGCCAAATGATAAGCATCTTCCACTATTCAGATGGTTACCATGCTCATCTCATCTTGAATGTCGTATCTCAAACCATTCATGTATCTAGCAACTTTTTCATCATCGCTTTCCTGATGGCCTGCCTTGATGTTCAGCTTGTAGAGTTCTTCTGTGTATTCTTTCACTATCATCAGCTTTTGTCTCAGGTTTTTCATTCTCCTGAAAAGAGTAATTTGATAGTCCCTAGGGATGAATTTTTCCTTCATATTCGCGATCATTCTATCCCAGCTTTTGATTTTTTGCTTGCCTTTGTAGCGTCTGTCAGCTTGTAGTTCATCCCACCACAATGTTGCATGTCCCTTCAATCTTGTGACAACATGCTTGAACTTCTTGTCCTCTTCGACATCTTCATAGTCAAACTATGTGTCCAGAGCTCTAATCGAGTCTAGAAGCTCCTCTGCATTCAGATTCCCCTCATAAACTGGAATGTCCATTTTCTCTCTTGCACCCATTCTTGCAATAGCTTTAATCAAACGTTCGTTTGCTGCATCTTTGGCTGCAACTTATTCCTCGTGTTCAGACTCAATTTCACTTTCAGAATCACTAAGATCCCCGACACTTACTGTATGTCTTTGTATTGTCTCCATGTCTTCGAGTCTGGCTCGTAGATCATGCATCTCTCTCTCCATGGCTTGATCAGTCATCTTCCTACCTCTTCTTTGTGGCATGGTGAATTCTCTTTTTCTCTGCTACAGAAAGAAAAGAATCCTTTCTATGCTCTGATACCAGAAATGACGACGCACGCTCCCTCCACAACCCGTAGGTCAGAAGGTCCACGTCAACACAGGATCTTTCCCTTTACACTGGCCCAAAGAACTTCAGAATGGCTCTACTATTTCCCTTTTGGGAAATCTGCACCCACAGTCAATTTCAAGAAGTCCCCCTTTTGATTCGGGAAATCAAACTTCACCCTTTCGTGAATCCATTGGTCACACGCTTGTCTTTCAGATCTCTGAAACCCAAAAACAGTCAACTTTGACCCTTCCTCTTCCTCTTTCAGACTTTTCCCTATCACGATTTCGGCAGTCTAGGTATCCAACAACTTGTTCCCATGATTCCCGAAACCTGATGTTCCAAAATTTCGACACGCTCACAAGGTTGACTTTTCAACGCCCCTTTACTCCATCGGGACTTCCGACTTCGTGATATCACAAATCCTAACTCAAAAAATTCATAACTTTACTCCCCGAAACTCCGATATGATCAACGAAGTTGAATTCGTGTCAATAGTGCACCACCTATCCACTCGCTGACTCCTCTGTGGCCCGCACAAATCCTCTTAGCTTTTTGGGACTTCGCGGTTCGTGATTTTGCGATTCCCGTTGCAAAGTTTACTGGATTTCAATCTACGAAAACCCGATACAGAAATCCACGTGTAAATTCAACGACCCTTGTGGCTTGGATCTATGGTCCTACTTCTTCTGAGCTTAGAAACTTCCGGGAATACCCGCCGTATCTCCCTTGTTCCTCCATGAGATCTAACGGCCCACAGGACTTCGCGAATTTGCTTCAGAGAATTCCGACCGTCCTTTCTTTCTCTGAGAACTTGTCCTCCTATGGTCCAACGTTGTTATGCCTTCCTTCAGCTCCCTCGAAGGTTCAAATCCCTTTGAACTTTCCCACAACTATGCGTCTCCCAGAAAAACCCTTGCACACACTCCTTGCGGCAAACTTTCAAGCACTTCCAATTGTTAAATTCCTTCGACTCTTTGCACACCTGCAACAGTAGTCTGTAAATACTTCACTTAGATCCACAACCCTGAGACTTCACTCAGCCTACACACTACTTTCACAGCTCCTGTACCCAACTGCACTTCTGTGGAAATGAGGACAAAAGCTATCTCTCCCGAGCTTTCAGAGACAAACCCCTGAACACCTTGTCGACGCACTCCTTGTGGACAATTCAACTACACTCCTTGTAGGAACTCTTTCTCAAATAGAGAAACAATTGAAACTCATTCCTCTCCTCTTTCCTCTCAGATTTCAAACATTCAACAAGAAATCATTCATACATAGCATAAAATTAATTGCATGACAGAAAGAGTAAAACATTCATGAGCATAACATTGAAAGATGCATACACAGAGAATATATGAACACCATGAGTCTGAACCAGAACTTTCTTGTATTAATTCATAACTTCTATACATGGAGTCTTCTACATAGCTCTCTGCTTCTATTCTATGCTCATAATCATGCTAATGTTACAATACACAATGAGGGTGTCTATATCCCGTTTCCCTCTTGCTCTCTAAAACAGTCTAATCTACACATTCAATTCTACCTACTTGCATTAACTACCATAATTGCCTTCTATCTACTAAGGATGAGAGTGGATCACTCAAGGTCCATTTACATTATACAAGTGCACCTTCATTTAATTGTTTCATTTAAGGTTCTAAAACATTCTCAAAATTTGTGTTAGGCACTTGTCCAACTGTCCGTTGTCTCCACACTGGCTCACTTGAGATGCTCCTGCATCAGTCTTTGTACAGAGCCTTGATGGTGGGGCTAGAAAATGGTGTATGGGTTTGATTCCTATATCTATTGTTGGGATTGAAACTTTTGATCATGCTTTATTGAGACATTATTGGTATAAAAAGGATTTCTTTTATTATATTACATAATTTGGGTCACTTAAGAGGAAAGAGGGGGACTATGTTTCATACTTCTCAAAGAGATTTAATAAAATGTACAACAATATTCCCACTAAAATAAAGCCTACAGAAACCTCTGCTAAGATCACCTATGCCAGTGCTTTTGACCCTGAGTTTTGCCTACTGTTGAGAGAAAGAAGATATACCTCTCTAGATCATATGAAAGATGTAGACTTGGAGGTAGAATCTAACATATTGATAGCTAACAAGATTAGGGGAAAATCTGATAGAGACAGAAGAAAAGGTAGGGATGAAGATTCAACCTCGGACTCCCCTGTTGTGCACCCTCAATTTGATGAACTAAAAAAACTAGTCAAATAACTTTCTGTTGAAATGGAGAAGTTGAAACTTGAAGGAAAGTAGAACTATAGGAGCACACAGAATGCTGATAATAGAGGAAATTTCAGAAGACCAAATAAAGCTCCTCGGGTCCTCCAAAGAGATCAAAGAAATAGGGATAGGGATGATAAAAAATTCCAATCCCCTCTCCAAAATAACCTTATTGTTGATGAAGAAGGAGAGGATGTAGAAATTGATCTAGAAATTCATTGTCTTGGTGACACCTCTTCATCCCCCCATTTAACCCAATATTCATATGAGGAGTCTCTAATGGACATCCAATTGAATGAATTGAGAAAAGGGGAAAAAACCAATCACCATCCAAATAAATACAACCTAATGTCAAAAAATAAAGAGGGAAAACCTGACACTTCTGATCAACCCACTAAAAAACAAAATTATACTAAAGTTGTGGAAGCTAGAAACAAAGAAAAATATGCACAAAACCCCTAGGCATTAGTTAAGACCCTTGCCCCAGAAGTTAAGGATATTTTGAAATCTCCATTCTCTTTATCTTTGAAAGTTAGATTCAAAATATCAAAATCCATGTACCTTTTTTGGATCTAATTAAGAATGAGGAATTCAAAAGATGTTTTTCCAAAATGTTGTAGCCCGAGCCTTCCTCTAATTCCACAAATTCAGACAAACTTCAAGATGAAAACCTAACAGTCATCCTGGGACCTTTGGTAGAGGATAGGGATGAATCTTCCCCTCCTTTCTACGCATCATTAAACATTCATGATTAAGTGTTACACAATTTCTTGATGGAATTAGGTGCATCTCATAACCTCGTGCCTAAAACTGTCATGGATGAGCTTGGGTTGGAAATGACAAAAAATTACCATGACCTATACTCATTTGATTCTAGGAAAGTGAAGTGTCTTGGGGTTATCAAATACTTGGTTGTTACATTGCTCCATTTGCCAATGAAAAGAGTAGTCATGGATATTGTGGTGGTTGATGTCCCCCCTAAGTTTGGGATGCTCTTGTCAAGATCTTGGATAAAAATACTAGGGGGGACTTTGTAGATGGACCTTTCATATGCCATGATTCCTGTATTTGGGGGAGAACATAGAAGGCTTTATAGGGAGGCACAACTAGCCTACATAATCATTGATGAAGCAAGTCCTACCAACCACCCTATTTTTGCAGTTGATACTGATTTAGGATCCAGTATATTACAACTCACTGATTCTCCTCAATCACCTATTGAAATCATAAAACAACCTGTTACCTCTTGTGTAATTCCTCCTCCTAATACCTTTGTTTGGAATATTTATTTGATGTATCCTCTTCTAAGGAAGGTGTTAGTGTTAGCGTAGTCTTTATTTTCCCTACCCAAGAGATCATATTTGTCTTACAATATTTAATTTGAAACTACAAACAATGTGGTAGAATATGAGGCTCTTGCTTTGGGTTTGAGGGCTTCTAAAGACATGAAGATAGAATATTTAACATTGTTTGGAGAAGCTGAATTAATTGTTCATCAAGTAAAAAATATGTATAAAGCTAAACACCCCAGGTTAAGGAATTACATAAATGAAGTTTTGCATCTTGTGGATAATTTCTTCTTGACTTTTAGTATCTCTTTTGTTCCAAGAGAGGAAAATGCTATGGAAGATTCCTTGGTTGTTTCAACAAATAATTTCAGAGTTCCTTTCCCCCCTAAGCTCAAATATGATGTGGAAGTGAAATATAGTCCCTCTATACCTGAAAATTCCAAACATTGGAAGGTCTTTGAGGATGATCTTGAGATAAAAATATTTCTTGAAATTGTGGATGAGATTTTTTAATTTCATATTGATCAAGATCATGATTATGAAAAAATCCCTCATGCTGAAATTTTTCTGAATAAAATTGTTGACCATCATATTGTTCAGTTGCCTAGTAACCATATTCCAAAAGGACTAGTCCCCTTGGAGAGATTTTTTGACAGAAATGATGTTGTTGTAAAGGTTAAAGGTTCAACTAAAAATTTTGATGTGACTGAATGCTATTTAGGTACAGAGGAGGACCCAAAGTATGTGAAATTGTCTAGGAACTTGTCATAGGAACAAAGGGTTGAGTATGTTAAGATTTCAAAGGATTTTTCTGATGTGTTTTCCTAGAAATATGAATATTTGCAAACATATGACACAAACATCATTGAACATAAGATCCCTTTGAAACAAGAGACCAGGACTTTTAGGTAGAAACTCAGACAGATAAATCCCATGTTGCTTGCTATTATGGAAAAAGAAGTGAAGAAGTTGTTGGATGCCAAGATCTTCATTCCTTTGAGATACTCTGAGTAGGAGGCTAACTTGGTCCCTGTGAGGAAGAAGAATGGGGAAATTATACTATGTGTTGATTTTAGGAATTTGAATAGAAGCTCAAAGAAAGATAATTACCCCTTGCCAAAGATGGAGCACATTTTGCAAAGAGTGACTGGCTCATCTAGTATGTCTATGATTGGTGGCTTCTAAGGCTAGAATCATATATTTGTCTTTCTTGAATATAGAGAGAAGGAAACCTTCACTACTCCTTGGGGCACATTCATGTATGCTAAAATTCCCTTTGGATTAATGAATGTAAGAGAAACCTTTAAGTGAGAAATGGATATTGCCTTTATTTGGGAGTAGGAAAAATTTATGGTCATCTACCTAGATGACATTACAGTGTTTGCTAAATCTGATAAAGAACATTATCATGATTTGAAAAAGGTCTTCCTGAAGTGCAAAAAGTTTGGTCTCTCTCTCAATCCTAAGAAGTCTTTGTTTGCTATGAAGGAAGGTAAGTTATTGTGGAACATTGTATCAACAAAAAAGGGTAGGAATTGATCTAAGAAGAGTATAGGCCATCCAGACTTTATCTCTTCCTAGATCCAAGAATGAAGTTCAGTCTTTCTTGGGGAAAATCAAATTTCTAATAAGGTTCATCTCTAACTTTGCTGAATTGGTTATGTACATTACATCCATGCTTAGGAAAGGAAATGAGGTGAAATGGACTATTGAGGCTCAATATTCTTTTGACCAAATCAAAAATTCCTTGACTAAAGAACCTTTGATAATCAGCCCTGATTATTCCAAGAAAGTTTTTATATTTTCCTTTTCCTCATCTGACACATTGGTTTTTGTCTTACTGCAAAAAAATACAGAGGGGTTAGAGAACCCTATTTCCTTTTTTAGCAGAGCATTGAGGGATGTAGAAATGAGATATGATATCATAGAAAATAAGGCTTATGATTTGGTCAAATCCCTCAAGGATTTCAGAGTATACATTCCACATTCCAATATTTTTTCCTATGTTCCCTCAACCTCAATGAAAGAGATACTTATCCAACCTGACATAGATGGGAAGAGGAGAAAATGGTTTGCCAAAATTATGGAATTTGAGCTTGAAATGAAGCCCACTAAATTAGTGAAAGGCCAAGGTTTATCTAGGTTGTTGGTTGAATCAAATTGCAAAGATTTAGGGGTTAATTTCATGAAAATAAAATCATAAAATCAGCAATCTGATTTTGCTGACAAAAGATCTCATATCGGCCCCAACTTGGCATAATGCACTTGGTACAAGGACATAATATATTTTGCACAAAATTTGCATCCTCCTGATGGTTTGGAGAAGAACAAGGTAATAGATTTGAATCTTAAATAAATCATATATTTTCTCATTGATCACATATTATATTGGAAAGATCCTCTAGGGGTTCTTTTGAGATGTTTAGATCCACAGGAGGCCGAAAATTCCATGAATGATTTTCATGAAATATTATGTTGGGGCCATCACTTTTGGAGAACCACAACCTATAAGATCCTCAAAGTTGGGTATTTCTGGCCTAGCCTTTTTACTGATGTTTGTGCAAATATTATAGCTTGTGTCAAGTGCCAAAAGTTTTTTGGAAAGAAGAAAATCAAGTATTTTCCTTTGAATCTTGTGGTGGTTCCTAGAACTTTTCAACAGTGGGATCTTGAATTCATTGGGGAAATCCATCCAATGTCAAGTGGTCAACATAGGTAGATTTAGACTTCCACTGATTATTTCACCAAGTGTATAGAAGCCATTCCTATAAGGAATTCCTCCCAACAAGATAATAATTAGTTTTCTTGAGGATATCATGTCAATATTTGGTTGTCCAAGTAAGATTGGTACTAACAATGTTGCCTCCTTTAAAGTTGAACCATTGATCAAGTTCTGTGAACAGTATGGGATTACATTAGTCCATTCTACTCCTTATTACCCCCAACGAAATGGTTTAGCAAAGTCCTCTAACAAGAGCCTCATAAAGATCATCAAGAAATTGTTAGAAGACAACAAGAAATCATGGGACTCAAAGATGAAATTTTCCTTATGGGATGATAGAGTTACAACAAAGAGGTCAATGTGTATTTCTCCTTTTTAGCTTGTATATGGGGTTGAAGTTATATTTACTACTTAGCTTTCCTTTCCTATGGAAAATTTCCTCCAATACTACGAAGGAGAACCTGATGATATGGTCAGTAGGATACAAGAACTGGTAGAAGTACTATAGAATAGGGAGTAACTACTTGACAAAGCATAGGACCATCAACAGAATATGAAGCAGGCTTTTTACAAGAAGGTAAGGAAAGAATATTTCCAACTAGTAGATACAATGCTCAAGTTGGATACACCCAATAAAGACAAAGGAAAACATGGTAAATTTGAATCCTTGTGGATTGGTCCTTTCAATATTTCTGAGGTATTTTCAAATAACACTTATAAATTGCAGAACTTGGAGGATTCTAAAGATTTTGGTGGCCCTGTCAATGGGCACTTTCTGAAGAAATATTTTTCTTAAGCCATGAGTAGCTTTAAATTCATTGTAAATATCACTTTTTTGTTTTCATTTTTTGTTTGAATAAATGACCCCATAGCCCTAGGATAAGACATTGAAGTTTCTTATTCTTGGAATCTCACAAGGAACATGCCATCCCCTATGGAGCCAATGTTATCACATGAAGTTGTCATGGGTCAAATTTTCTCCCTATGTTTTAATTTTTACCTATTAGTCTTTTTAATTTGGTTTGTACATTTCTCTTTATGATTTTCTTAGGTTAGTTTAAACAAATAAAGGTTTCGAACTTGGTTCACTTTTTTGACCCACACCTATGGTTTATAACCTAGGTTCATTTTGTGGTTTATATCCTTGATTCATGAATTGACTTCAAAGCTAGCACTATCAACCCATGACTCCACAAACCTGACAAGTCACTCCATCCATTCATATCCTTGAACCTCTCCACTCTCTCCCTTTTCTCTTTAGGGAGTCAAATCAAACCTTGTCAAAGTACGTTGACAACTCACTAGTTGTTTTCATAGAACATCTTTGTACACTCTCCCTCTTTACCATCATTCACAATCATGAAGCTGATGTCATATATTTTATTTTTTCAGCACCCTTATGTTCAAAAGGATTATCATGATTTGGTCATTTATAAAGTTCTAACTCTTTACCAAATTTGAAATCCTTCTCCTAAGTTTGGTGTTGTAGAAACTACTAGTCCAGAAAACATTGTGGATTATGCTACAGAACTAACTTTCCAAGGTGAATTGGAGACTGAGGTGGTTGAAAACAAATCCATGCTTGATGCAGATCAACAATTATCAAGCTACGGTGTCCAGGTACTTCGTGATCCATCTGATCTCTTTTGAAGATCATTAAGGTTTTTTGTCTTATCTTTTGGTAGCACATGGTGCTGAAAACTATAGTTTCTCCCATCTACCAGCTCCTTTACCTCTTCTTCCATAAAATTATTAGCCATATGCATACTGACATTTTCCTCCACTGAAATCAAGTCAATTTGCTTCAAAGATTTTAATTCCATTTATCCTCTTGGCTCATGTTGTCCACACTGCGCTATAGAAATTGTTTCCAAAACTATGCTATGGATGCCATGTTCGATTGTTTCAATTTCTGTATAAAACCAGTGCCATATTCTATGCTCACAGTTCCAACATTATCTCTCATCATCCACTGTGTTATCCTATATTTTCATCTCAAAGTCCATTTTCAATGAAAGTTTCAAAGACTTTTCCTTAGAAAGAGGATGACCCTGTATGATGGCTTGATGTCATCCTAAAACTTGAACAACGTAGTCTCCCTGCATATCATTTTTCAGGGGATATTTTTCCCTCCTTTTAAATCATGAAACCATTCTCTTATTAATCTAGAGGTGAATTGGAGGAAATCCCTTAAAGACTAGATAAGGATCACCTTTCAAAACTTAAAGAATTTTTTCTCTGTTTGGTTTCCTTACCTCTCATAACATTACAGTTTTTGAACTTCTGCTTCTATCAATGGATACACCCTGACAGAATAAATCTCATAAGGGTGGGATTGTGTTCAGGACTAAGCCTTCTGACATGCACCTATTTGATGCTAAGCTTATGATCAGGTAGGTTTTCCAAAGGGTTGGTTTCCTATCATTCTGTCAAAACATGCAGAGGGGACACCCTGAAGTAGCAAGGAAGTTTTCTTTAAAATTTGATGGCACTAAGACCAAGGTAGGAACCCTTGATTTGGAAGTATCTAAGGTGACTATTGCAAAATCCATTAAGATACCCAACACTGGTGAGAGGTGCTTCAAATCTATGACTCTCAATGTATCCTTTTCTAAGGATTCCTCAAGCCAGATTATCAGAAAGACAATTTGTCCAAGGGAGTGCCAAGGAGCCATTTGGTTGAGGGTTTTGAAAAAATGTTGAAACTTATTCAGAGGTACTTTACATGTGAGGGAAGATTCAACATGATATACCAATATCACATTAGGCTCTTTCTACACTTCACAGGTAAGGATTTGATGAATATCCCTTTCTATTTGTTTATAAGTATAAGAAAAATGGTTGATATGGTCCAAGGCAAGTCCAAGGATCTAGACACTAGTGTTTTACACTCTAGGTTGATCAGGATGTTTTTGATGGAAGAATTGAAGAAAAGGAACCTTACTTGGGAACAATTCATTGTACCTGCAAATCTGCAACTAGATTTAGCCTCCACCCCTGAATCCAGGGTACAGATCCCTTTTCTAGATAGTAGTGTTTCCCAATCAAAAAGAAGCAAGAAGAGAAAGAGAAAACCTATTTCCCAAGACAAAGAAAATCTTAATGAAGTTGAAGAAAAAGAGAGGGAAGTCCATCACTCCCCACAAAGATAATTTTCACCTCATCCTGCACCTAAACTAGAGGAAGTTCCTTCATCAGCCAAAACCATAGCCAAAAAAGGGAGAAAATTGCATTTTCCTTCACTTTCTACAACAACTAAGACCATAGTTAGGAGGCCTTTCACCAGATCATCAACCCACAAGGAAGATGTTGAAACAAAAGTCATACCCAAGGCTTCATTCCCAAAGAAATTTAAAGGTAAAATTGACATTGTTGGGAAGCCTATTGAGGTCACGACCAAAGCTTTTGTTCAGAACAAAGATAAAGGTAAGGGTGAAGCCATTGAGAAACATGTTGAAGTCATAAACATCAACACTCCCTCTGATAATCCCACCTTCAAGAGATTCATCAGACAACTCATGGATGCAAGGAAGGAAGTTTCCCTTTTGAAGGGAGAAAGATTGACTGAGAGGCGAAAGATGAAAGAGCTCATGGACATGTATAATGAAATCCCTGATCTGGATATGATCTGGATATGTTTACAACAAGAAGATTCTTTCCTTTCCATAGGAAAATTCAGACTTTCTACAGGAAAAAATTAAGTATACAGTCTCAAAATAGAAAACTTAAAGAATAATTGCATCCCTTCAAGGATGATCTAGCTCAAAGGATTCAAAATGTTCTAGCCCAAGCTGAAATGGAGAGAAATGCCCCTGTAGTAGAAAGAGGTGCCCCTGCAAAATAAAGAAATGTTGTTGCAACAAAGGGAAGTTCTCTTGCAACAAGGAGGAGTGCCAAATTGAGAAGATAAAGGGAGAGTATGACAGATCCATTTTTTATGGTGATTAGTTTTTGCAAGATTGATGTTTTAAGGGAAATATTTTATTTTCACCTACTCGAGGCATCTACATGCTCATAATCCATCTACTAAAACTTTTTGGGTTTTTGAGGATTCATTACATGACACAGGAAAAACACATAGATTTTGTATCACCTGGAGCTATGGAATCATCTACATAGACTATTATGTAGTTGCACTACTGAATCACCTAACCAGACACAAAGTGGCAGTTCACTATGAAATATGAAAAACAATTTTACAAATGGGCGCTACGGAATCTGCAGAACGGTTTTACAAATGGGTGTTATGGAATCTACAGAGAAATTTTAGAGGAGGGCACTACAAAATATACTACCAAGTGTGCTACAGAATCGGCTGCAAAACAATTTTACAGAGGAAGGCGCTATGGGATTTACTACCAATTGTGTTACGAAAAGATTCTACAAACTGGCTGTTACAATTAGCAGTTTTTATTTCTTTTCCTCTTCTTGGATTTGATGATTTGAAGGGAGCCAATTATCAACAAGTGGCAGATGGAGCTCAGCACAGTGGCTTGGAGGACACATGGCACTAGAATATATTCACCCAAACAACAACAAAGCATGTCATTCATATCTTGTTAGAGTTGTTTCCAACAGGCTCCTTGATTTTAGTAGTTTGTTAGATCCACTTGTACATATGTTATACTAGTATCTTTTTGTGGAGAATCTTAGTATAGGAAGGCCAAATCGCATCTCAATTTGCTATATATATTTTTAATTATAAATAGTTGAGAAGAATTTTATGTAGGGTTTGAATGGTTGAGAATAGCTCTCTATTTTGTAATATTTTGACTAAACAGAGCTGTACTCTAGTTTATGTAGAAGACTTGAGATATTTTGATTAATGGAAGTCAACCTTTTTTCATCATCTTGTTTATTCTTACTCCGAATTCTCATTAGAGGATTATCCTTAAGAGATGTTATGGTTGTGTTATAATGGATGTTTGATTATAATGCTACTGTAAAAAATTTCAGTGTTTCAATTTAGTTCAAGAAGTTCTTGTGTCTGAGGTTTTCTTCACCTAGCTGCTAGAAATCCCAATGCTTATAGCAGACTTATCTGCCTTCCTCACCAAGTCTTCCTTCTACTCATTTTTATCCTTAAATCACTGACTAAATTTAGTTAAAACCTCATTTTCTTATGCATACTAGCCTAGATTTTATGTGTTAAAACATTGCTATATTGATTTTTGTCCAATTGACCTTCTATCATTAATCTACATTCACAAACCTATTTGATGGGTGTTGAGCTTATCCTCTTGAAATCTGAGGGTGACTCTCAATGATAACACCATCAACAACATAAGGTGGTCATTAGTCGTCCCACGAGATATGAACTATGCAATGACTCGTTGCGACAAAATTTGAGTACCATTAATGAACTATGAATACCATCGACGATATGAGTTGTCACAAGAGCGACTGGCTATGATTATTTAAAAAAAATAAAAAAATATTTGAATATTTTGTTTGCATAAATCATCCTTGGCACTACTACTGTACTCTATGGTCAAACTAAAAATAATTTCCTTTAATGTGAATTGATGTTTCCATATTAGAAAATTTTAATAGAAACTTTCATGGTCCATGCTCTTAGATAAGTCATCCTTGATTCATTTTGTAGATGTACGTTAATTAGTAGTGAAAGAAATTTACTAGAAAACCTAATGATTATAACATAGAGGATATGTGTCACAAGATTATATGCATAATTTAAGCAAGTACCAAAAAAGGATTCAAAGTATTTTGCAACAATATACAAAACATTTATAATTCCTTGGTGAGGCTTAATCTAGTGATAGTTGTAAATGTTCTTGACAGGGGAACTCCCCAAGGGAAAATGGGTTGCACTAAGAAAAGTGCATTAGTAGTGGAAAACCATGAGGATGCCAAGTTTTTGATAGATAACAACTTTAGCATGCAGTTTGGGCAGTGTGTTGAAGAACTTAGCTAGGAATACCTTTGATTGCAATACGATGGAACAATTCAAGAAAGGTTTCATGAATTTGGGAACCTGTTGATTGTGATTCATCATTGCAGAGACCAACAAGATGAAAGTAATGAAGAAATTTTTCTATGTAATGTTTAGTAGGGTCTATTTGAACTAGAATTGAAGGCTATTATAGGAGAGTGGTTAACTGTTTCAAATAGGGTGTTCAGTAAATTTTCGATGAGACAGACTGAAAAAAAATTAAGAAAAATGAAGGTTTTGGTAGAACCTTTTCCAACAATGAAATAAATTGAGAAACTTTTGAGTTCCTTCAAGGAATGAAGAACAAATTTCAATGAACAAGCAACGGTTGAAGAAAACACATAAATAGATATGGAACATGTTGAAGTATTGGATAAATAGTGGTGTGGTGTTACACCCAACCAACAGTTGGCTAGCCAAGTTGCTAAGTATATTAAGGAAGTTCTTGATGAATAATTTGAGCTTCCACATGAGTTTTTGGATGAACTTGGTTGTTGCATAATACATGAGGAAGCTAACGGTGAACAAGAAAATAGTTCCAACAACCATGAAAGTGTGTACATCATATGAAAGAAGTGTCATAACCGAGCATCAAGAAAAATCAAATAATTTTGGAATGAGTTTCAACTTTCAAAAGAGAGTATATGCCACACAACTAGACTGATGGATGTGAAAAAGAGCATACCTTGTTCTGTGAAAGAGAGACTATAATACATACCCTATCCTGTTGAGCCTTTACTTTTTTCAAAGTATCAATAGGTTGGAGTCCACTGATGTTTGCAAGAGCCATTGGTACAACATCTAGAAAATCTGAAAATGCATGAAATCCATACTGTAGTAAATAAAAACTTAATTATATTTTTTTTTTAGTAAAAACCAAAAAATACTTTTAATACATCTCAATAAATCCTAAAATAAATTAAAAACGACAATATTACAAATAGTAAACACCATTGATATTATTTTTTGGAAAATCCATATGAGAGGAGATTAAATAGTCACACACACACACACACATGATGAAACATCCTGAATAAGCTCCTCTTGGTTTCGAGAATAATTTATTGGATCTGTCTCATCTTGGATAAAACATCCCTCGATGTTGTTGGGTATTCTACCCTACGGACTAATAAGCTAGGGCTCTAAACTTATATGCAGATCATGACCCTCAAGATTTAACTTTTAACCTTCTACCCAAAACCTCAACCCCTTTTCTCAGGCAAACATGGGAAGAATAAACCAACCTTTTTCCGACGGTTGAAATAGATCCTCCGTTGAGTTGTTATCTCCTTGTTGCTGCTCCTTCCACAAAGCTTCCTGCAATCAAGACAAATTGTGCATGCATGCTACTGATATACTAGGGGGTTAGAGATAAAACATAAATCAAATATCATAGATGAGACTCATGTATTCGGGATGGGAAAAGTATCTTTTTCATTAATCTCAATATGAACCAACTTACAATGATTTCTGAGATCGGCCACCATTCCACGATCTTGATCCTGGACTCTTCCTCTTCTTTCTGTCCTCCAACTGTTGCTGCATGTATTTCTCCTAAATCTTGAGGCAAGGCTAAAGGGTTGGGACAGAACTGGCTTGGCAATTTGGCAGAGTTTCTTTGCTATCTTTTTCCTCCCTTTGAATAGTACCCCTACCCCTCCTTTTATAGGCTAGAAGGAGCTAGGGTTTTTGGCGAACTCTCG
>ML829255.1:61641-91590 GCA_009831015.1 Picea engelmannii | reverse complement strand
AATGATTAGATGCAACCCTGAAATAGTGTAGTGATGTATTCATAGATCCACAAGGAGTACCATTGCATTGTGTGGTACACCATTAGATTTATTTGGCAGTATGATCACCACTATAAAATGGGCCATTTTATCACAAATATATAATATGGAAGAATGATGCGATACATGGTATTTGCTATCTTAGTATTTGATATATCTTAGTATTTGATATATGGAAAAACTCATTGTATTTGATATATCAGTAGGAAATAAAAATAGACCTATCAACCAAACATCAAAACATAGACAATTGAGTAGCTTCTAGTAGAGCATTGTCCTTGTATTCACATTCCCACAAGGAGCCTTGTAGCATGATGGCTTATTTTGACAACATATCCTATTTTTTATTAAAATCCATGTAGATATGGAAAAATGAGGCCTCCTCGAACATAGATTTTTTYTCYAAGMATAGTKMCATGATTGGCYCCAARAMCAAATATRYAATAYYMAAWTTTCCAYTATCCCAATCCATMAACAACTTCATCAACAACTTAAAATCTCCAAGAACTTGCAAACACCTAATATTTTTTTCAAGTGCCACTTTCATCAACATCTAGAGGGTGTAGAATTCAACCATGTTATTTGCTCCCAGTCCTGCTCCATATTTTAAGGAGAAGAAGTGGTAATGATCTAAAAAGAGTATGACTCCATCTCCACACATTTTTGAAGAGCCTTGATAAGATCCATCAAAGAAGTCCCAAGGCTTTGTGAAATCAATACGGGGCTCATGAAATACCCTTTGGGATTTAATATTAATATTAATATCAAAATTGATGCCCAAAATATTTTTTTATTTTTTTTCTAAATGAATTTTGGTCGTCGCATATCCGACGACAACTTTTATCGATGCGACGGTTTTGCTATAAAAACAATGGAAAGTTGTCGTCGAATAGGTGACACCAACTTCTATTGATGCGTCGGTTTAGCTACATAAACAACAAAAAGTTGTTGTCGAATAGGTGACAACAACTTTTATCGATGCGATGATTTTGCTGTATAAACAACAGAAAGTTGTCGTCGAATAGGTGATGCCAACTTCTATTGATGCGTCGGTTTAACTACATAAACAACAAAAAGTTGTTGTCGAATAGGCGACGACAAATTTTATCAATGCGACGGTTTTGCTATATAAACAACAGAAAGTTGTCGTCGAATAGGAAACGACAACTTCTATTGATGCATCGGTTTAGCTACATAAACAACAAAAAGTTGTTGTTGAATAGGCGACGACAACTTCTATTGATGCATCAGTTTAGCTACATAAACAACAAAAAGTTGTTGTTGAATAGGCGACGACAACTTCTATTGATGCGACGATTCAACTATATAAACAACGATAAGTGGCGTAGAATATGCGACGACAACTTCCATTGTTGCATCGGTTTAACTACATAAACAACAAAAAGTTGTTTTCGAATATGCGACGACACCTTCTATTGATGCGTCGGTTTAACTATAAAAGTTGTTGTTGCAATTTAGACGAAAACTTGGTTTGAGATTGTTTGCCTATATTGTCACTTGTGCGACGTTTGATCAAGTTCGTCGCAAATTCCACGTCACCTAAACCGACGTTTCAGAGACTCCAAATTTGTCGCCATATCAATGACATAACGTCGCATAAGCATTGAAACAACCGTCGCAAAATGGGCCAAATATGCTAGTGTGTTTTCTTGAAGGTGCCAAACTACAGCTACAGGGCTCTGATACTTCATGTCCGTTTTGTTGCTGAAGCCCCAGAAAGGAAGTGGGGCAGCCGAGGGAATGTTGAGCAGAGACGGGGCACACTTCCTGGGGTGGGACAAGCATGTGGGGAATGAAAGACTGTAGGCTGTTAGTTTGAGTTGGAACTTGTGACAAAGTTTTTCCTGTTGTCTGAGATACATCAGCCTGGTTAGGAATTCCTTTACCTAGGTGGAGTTTAGTCCCAGCTTGGGGGTGACCCACTGCTGAGAGTTTTGATTAGTGTGGTCTAAGGATGGGAGGAACGTGGAAGGTATGCACAAAATTGGTGATATTTTTACCAAGATAAGTGTTAATTGTTTGTTAAATTGCATTATTATGTATGATTTTATTTTTATGGGTTTTTCCCGTGTGTGTTGCATGTGTATTTATATTATTATTATGTATGAATCTGTGTATTTGTAGAATATTTGTATGTTTTAATTTTGTATACAACTCAAAAATTTTATCTGACATAGCCCAGTTGGATGCTCGGGATGTTACAATATGGTATCAGAGCTCTAATTTTCAACACCGAGCCTGGATGGGCTGAGCAAGTTGAATTGAAGTGAAATTTCACAGAGAATTGATTTCAAAGTGGCCAAATTTCAAGTTACAGTGCATCCATCATAAAAATCAGAAGCAATTGCATGGAATTGGGAAAAATCCCCAATTTATTTAAATTCTTAATTTAATATCTGCTATAGCAAATTCAGACCTAGAATTGGTCGAATTTGAAGTTACAAGGTGCTAGGAGGGCTATGAGAGAACACTTTTACTGTGTTCGAAATCTTAGGAGGTGTAGCGGTTCGAGAAAGCAAGCACATGTCAAGGATTCGACCTGACAGTGGAGAGATCAAAGGCCGAGCCAAAGAGGAGAGAAACCACAACAACCGTTGATTTGGGCTACAAGATTAGATCTGGGCCGTTGGATCAGACTCAGATGAGAGGAGAGCGCATGACAGATGAGATCGGATCCAAGCTGTTGGATCTGATCCTAGGAGAATGAGAGTCGTCGATCGAAATTCTCAGGTCGTAAGTCTTGGCCAAAGTGGAGTGGATCTCAGCCATAGATCCCATCATGGAACGTCACCCGTAGATCTCACAATTAAGATATTCAATACTTCGGGAAAAATTGATCCTTGTGTCTCCAAGAGGAGAAATCCCTGAAGCTACGAAGTCTTGGAGTGAATCGACACCGTGGATCACTGGGAGAGTGCGATCCGTTGGATCCCCGAGTGGTTCGACGATTCAACACTCTGGGAGAAATTGGTTGTGGTTGTGCAGAGTGGAGAATTCCTCGAAGTCCTGAATTTTGGATTAAATCATAACCATTGGTTGTTGGGTACACGTGTCTGTAGATTTCCAAGTATTCCGAAATTCGACTATCCAGAGGATTGTGGGTGAAAGTTGTTTTGGTGTGAAAAGTCCCGAAGCTCCGAAGTACTGGAGTTAATCCTAGCCGTTTATCAAAGGAGAGTCTCAGCCATAGATATTCATCCTTCGCCAATTCAGCGTTCGACATTTCAAGAGTGTGGTGGTCGTCTGAAGCGAAAAGTCCCAAAGCTCTGAAGTACCATAGTTAATTCTATTCATTGATCAAAGGAGAGTCTCAACCGTAGATCTTCATCCTTCACCAATTCGACGTTCAATAGTTTGGGAGTGTGGTGGTCGTCTGGAGGGACAAGTCCTAAAGCTCTGAAGTACTAGAGTTAATCCTAGTTGTTGATCAAAGGAGAGTCTCAGTCGTAGATCTTCGTCCTTCACCAATTTGACGTTTGGTAGCTCGAGAGTGTGGTGGTTGTCTAGAGAAAAAATTCCCGAAGCTTCGAAGTATCAGAGTTAATCCTAGTTTTTGATCAAAGGAGAGTATCAGCCTCAGATCTCTGTCCTTCGCCAATTCAATGTTCGCCAGTTTGGGAGTGTGGTGGTCGTTTGGAGTGAGAATCTTCGAAGCCCAAAGCCTAGAGTTAATCACAGTCGTTGGCTGTGGGAGGAGTTTGAGTCATAGATTTCAGTTCAACATTCAACTATCTGGGAGGTAGCATGTGTTGGAGTCAAGAAACATCCGAATCCCGGAGTCCCAGATTTGATCTCAATCGTAGATCAAGGAGCAAAGTGTGGACCGTTGATCCATGAACTTTTCGGGAGTTCGCCAGTTCGACAGTCCGAGAGTTTTACGTGTTGGAGTTGTGGAAACTCCCAAAGCCCGGATTCCCAAAGTAAATCTTGACCATAGATCATGGAGGAGGGAAGAGAATCGCTGCCAGCCATCGGATCTGATTGTAAGAGTTTGGAGAGAGGAAGGATAGGAAGAAGACCTACACCCGCCGGTCAAAGTCACTTTATGACCGAATTCTGCCAGTAACCACTCCAGGAGATTGGAGTGTTGAAAAGGTGAATTTTCATGGAGCGTCGAAGTCCCAAAGCTCCGGATAGTGCCTTTTAGTTGAGCGCTTGGTTCTAGCCCACAGTCACATGAGATTTTTGCCAAAGAAAAGGGGCTAGCGCTTGTGGTTTTGATTCTAGGTGAAAGGGGCTTAGAGTAAATTTCCCGTGGGTTTTGTTGGACCTGCATAAAGGAATAAAAAGGGGCTTGTGTACATTAAGAGAGGATCCAACATGGACCTGAGAGCTAATTCGACTCCAGAAGAAGATCCTAAGACCGAGAGGTCACGGGAGCCCCTAGGAAGGGTGGGGGTTTGCATCACATAAATTTGACTGAGACCATCATGAAGGCCATGTACTTATATGAGAAAGGAAAGGGCAGAGAATTCATGCAAAAATGTTGGAAGGATAAGAAGAAGAAATAATTCTGATGCATTATTGAACCAATATTGTACATAATTTCATGAATTTGTTAAATTAATTAGCCTAACAAGTTTTGTTAGCTACATATTTTGTAGAGTTAACAACAATTAGATCAGAACAAGATCATCACAGAGTTCAGAATCATGGAAGATACATAGGGGGATTATAACCATGAAGATGCGATCAGAGGGATGTATGTCAATATGGGTAATGAAGGTACAAACTCAAATGGACATGGTAGAGGAAAGGAAGAAAGCATGAACTTGGTAGAGATCATTACAAATTTGCAAAAAGATGTACAAAGTTATAAATATGATAATGAAGGGATTATGAAAGCCAAGGAGCAACAGGAGGGATTCAACATAAAGTTAATGCAGAGCTTGTTCATAATAGAAAATAAGATGGATAAAGACAATGACTCAAGAAAATCAGGAAGTCACAGGTGTCATGATGAGAGGAGAAGAACGAGAAGTGTTGGAAGACATCACCATCACTCTCCAAGGAATTCCACTAGGAAAACACACAGTAGTTCAAGTCCATCCTCTGTCAGGAAACATAAGAGGAGGTTTGGGGTGGATGAGATACAAGGAGAAATGAACAAAATCAAGCCTCCTACATCTGATGGTGAGCACAAGAAGGATGAAGATGTAGAGACATGGATGCTAGGCATGATGAAGTATTTTCAATTGCATATCTTCAAACGTAAAAGGAAGAATTTCCATCTATCAGCTCAAGGGAAAGACATCCATGTGGTGGGACCAATTTGTGCAGGTGCAACACATTGATGAGAAAACTGTTACTTGGAGGGAATTCAAGAGGTATTTTCAAAAGAAATACTTGACTAAGAGATACTATGACAAGAAAATGAAGGAGTTCTTTGAACTCAAGCTTGGGAATATGACCATAGATGAATACGAAAGAAGGTTTTTAGAACTGCTAAAGTATGTTTCTTTCATCAAGGAAGAGCCAATAAAGATTCAAAGGTATTTGAGTGGGCTTCCATCATTTATCAGTGACAAGATACAATATGATGATCCCAAAACATTGGAGGAGAGCATAAGGCAAGCTAAATGCCTTTATGATCAACATAAAGGAAGGTCAACTTTTCAAAAATCTTGGGAAGACAAGAAGAAAAACAAGATGGAACAGTGGAAAAAGGGGACTAAGCCACCATTCTTCAGAAATAATCCTTAGGGACAACCAACTTCTAGAGAACCCATAATGACCGAGACAGTGGGGCATGTTATGCCCTATCCTAGGGATAACTAAGAAGATTATGTCTCGAAGCCCACAGGTTCTAGAGATGGAGTACCGAGATCCATATGACTTGAGGTTGTCCCTGGAGGGCCCATATTTTCTTCAACGCCTCCTATCTATTAGCAACAACAACATCCATCCCATCGGCCTAGTTTTGAAGTAGCAGTGGGTCTTACTCCATGAGGTAATGAGTCTGGGTATCATCGTATGTGTCACTCTGATTCTTAAAACATTTGAATATGTGCATTGAATTCTCTTTTGTTTCATGATGTTTTCTTGGAAATTATACTCTTTAAATCGTCCATACCTGGGGGGGATGACATAGTTCCCTAGTAAGTTGGTTCCTTTAGGGATGAGTTGCCACTAGGTGGGTCCATGAAATATCATCATCCATTCCTTCCATACTTACCACTTTTCATCTTTCCCCTACATTGGTTCGTGCATTGGGTTTGCCAAGCTAGTAAGGGTTGTACCTTTCCTTGTGTTAAGAAGGGGCTAAAGTCCCAGAGGGTAAAAGTAGCTGGCAAAAGTTAAAATCCAAGATGAAACCTTGAGATGCTTCGCCCAGGGATTCCCAAGAAAGAAATAAAAGGCTTCTCAACAAGGAAAGGGGACCCGTAAAATAAAATAAAACTCAAGACCTAGTTGGTGGATAAGAGGTCTCATCATGTGCCGACCTATTAGGTCCATGGGAATGTAGCGGTATGACAGTGCCATCCATCTGGTCACCAAACTAGGGTAGTGGCTCTTGGTGGAATAACCAAGAGAAACAAGGTCTCATCACGAGCCAACCTTCTCATTTCCATGAAATGCTTGTGGGTAACATTGTCACCATTAGTCACCAAGCAAGGACAATTTACTCCATCTATTCTCTTGAAAAGAAAAAATAAATAAGATAAAGAGTAAAAGGCATTGAATGGGCTAGGAAACAATGACATCCATGACAAGGTACAACTCACCCTCTACAGAGGCACCCACAGGTAAGACCTACATTTCCCTGTCATCATCGCACCCCTTGCCCAAACATTCCCTACACCATCTCATGCATTTACATGACCTAGATTGGTCTTCACCTGGGAAACACCCCAGACCTAAGGAGGATTAGTCCAATAGGACATCCTGAGACCCTCTCCAAACCTAGCTTGTTGAATAGCATAACATCTTTGAGAATTTGTATGGGTAAAGGGGGGTTTGATGCACATGTTTGGGTAACTTGATTATTAGATGTGACTGACATTGCTATGATCCTTGTGACTTATGAGCCCATGGAGGGTGTACTTTTTGTTGCTGCAGGACCATGCCCGATGGACAGGTACATATGGGGAGCTAATTAGTTCAGACCTCCATGGGACTAAAATCCCACTAGATGGATGCTATCACCCCATCTAGGGGCATAGGGATACTGCAGAAAAAGGAGGACGTTCCACCAGAGACACTTTGGCAGGCCTAGACCTAGGGGGGTCTTTCCCTTCCACTATGATGTTGGCCCTTGAAGGCCCCTGACATCATCACATGGAGCCTTAACGTCATCCAATTAGGGTTATGGCATGAGGACAACTTGGTTGGAACGTGTGGAAACTTTTGAGGCCTTTTGAGGCCTAACATCTCAATTCTGAGGCTTAGAGTGCCATGATGGGGCCTAACGTCACCCTAGGAGGGGCATGACATCATCCCTAAAGGAAAATTAGGGTTTTGAATTGTTAATTTGATGTAAAACTGGATTTTTGATGTAAATTGGCTATGTCGGCCTTTTTTGACCTAAAATGCAATTAAAGGTCATTCATATTGTATAAATAGAGAGTTAAGACTCTCATTTTTTCATCATCTTTCACTCACACAAGTGCGAGGTCTGAAATTCAACCTCTTTTAAGGCTTATTGGCTTAAATTAAGTGGTGCACAATTCTTGGAGGAGACTATTCTTGGTGTATTTTTGGCATTTTCATGGCGGAAAGTCTTCAACTAGGGTTTTGTGGCTAGATTATTCTTGATGTAGTAAGTAAAATCTTCAATTCTTCTTTATTTTGAATGGTTATGGTATATTTACTTTTCTTTATAACTCTTCACCTACTTGATCTTGCTAGAGTACACCTTCCTTGAAGAATATACCAGATCCCTACCTTTGTAGCACTCTAGTAGCATTGCTTCGTTAAGCTTCATACATTTTATTTCAAGTTTGATCTAAATAAGAAGGAAATCGATAGGGCCTAGGGTTACCTACTTTCTAGGTTTTTTCCTTCTAGGGTTTTAGATATTGAGGCCTTAGGTGACTAACACCTCAATCATCTTCCCCTTCCTTTAGTTCATCTATTATCATTTGTTGTTTCCCTCTAAGAATTGCCGCTGCAAACTTTGACTCCATTTACCCTAAAAGGCACTAGTTCACACCTTGCAAGTGATTGATTGACCAAACAAACTCTCAAACCATCTACCTTAAGACTTTTATTAACCATTTCTAACTTTAGATTAGACTAATTTGCTAACTAATTTGTTGTTGTTGCAAAATATTGCTACAACCATCTATAATAGCAACAAATTCATCTTAAAAGCAAGAATAAAAGCTGATAATACATTGCCATCATTGCTTCTGCCAATTACTATCATTTTGTCAAGTTTATGCTATCATTTCTTGTCATTTTTGAAGCATTATTGAGGCATAATTTTGTAGTTGTTGCTAAATATATATTGCTGTTATAAATACTTCTATTGCTTCAGTTTCTATATCAGCTTGTTCATTTTATCAAAATTCTATGGTTTTATGAAGCACTAACATCATATGGTACTTGCAAATAACATATTTTCTTGTTGTCTTGTTCTGGGCAGGTACACTTAAATATTGTTTTGCTTCATCTCATTAAAACCCTTGAAAATTTTGATTAGAGTGACCTGTGAGAGGGGTGGGACTTTCTTAATACTTTTTCCTTAGCCTTCTCAAACCCCCAGGTCATTGGGGACGTCTCCCTTGGGGTACTACTCATAAATAGAAAGAGGTGTCTTATTAAGGTGACAGTGATAGGACATCCTCCTTGTTACGCCAATTTAATACTCACTTGCCCTTGGCTTTGGGCAAGTAAAACTTGTGCAATAACATGGAAAAGAGAAAGGAAGCTACCTATTCAATGTTGGGGTTGTGGGGGAGATCATATGTATTGAGATTTTCCTCAAAGAGGTGAAAAAATGAGGACTGTTCACAATGTACAACAGGGTGATAAAATGGAGGACATGGGAAGAAATGTACCTAGGATCTATGCAGCCTTGGACAACAAGAAAGTTGAGTTTCAGTCACATATGATTGAATTGGAAGGTAAGATCAACAACCAAACCATTTTTTAATTAATTCAGGAGCTAGTCATAGTTATATAGATTGTAAGATGGTTGAAAGATTGCATTTTACAAGAAGCAAGCTTGGAAAATATTGGTTGGTGCAGCTGGCTACCAGAGCTAAAAAAAAATTAATGAGATGGTTAAGGCATATCCAATGGACATGAATGGAATGAGCACCAGGACAGATTTGAACATCATACCTTTAGGTTCCTATGACTTTTTCATTAGTATGGATTGGTTGGACCAACACCATGCTATCCTAGAATGTTATAATAAAGCATTCACTTGCTTGGATAAGAAAGGGAACCTAAGGATAGTACAGGGAATTCCTAGGGCAGTAACCATCAGATAAATTTTAGCATTGCAGTTGAAGAAAAGTTACAAGAAAGGGTGTCAAATATTTGTAGCACATATAGAAGAGACACCTAAAGATAAGGTGTCAACTATTGAAGATTATGCAGTCCTTAAAGAGTTTGAAGATGTATTTAAAGAAATATCAGGATTACCCCCTAAAAGAGACATTGATTTCTCCATCAATCTGATTCCTGGAGTAACCCCAATATCCAAGACCCCTTATAGGATGAGTACACCAAAATTGAAGGAATTGCAAATGCAACTTGAAGAGCTTCTGAGGAAGGGGTATATATGCCCAAGTGTGTCACCTTGGGATTCCCCAGTATTATTTGTGAAGAAAAAGGATGGAACATTGAGACTTTGCATTGACTTCAGGTAGTTGAACAAGGTAACTATGAAGAATTAGTATCCTTTGCCAAGGATCGATGACCTCTTTGATCAGTTGAAGGATGAAAAAATATTCTCCAACATTGATCTCAGGTCAGGATATCATCCGGTAAGAATTAAATAAGAAGACATCAACAAGATTGTTTTCAAAACAAGGTATGGGAATTATGAGTTCACAATAGTGCCATTTGGGTTATCAAATGCACCATCTGTCTTCACGTTTGTCATTGTATTTTTAGATGACATTATTATATATTCTAAGTCATAGGAAGAGAATGGACAACACTTGGGGATGATATTACATGTATTAAGGGAGCATTAGTTGTATGCCAAATTGAGAAAGTGCTCATTTTGTTGGAAGCAAATTCATTATTTGGGACATATCATTTCAGAGGAAGGGATAGCAGTGGATCCTAAAAAGATTGAGGCCATTAGAGGATTTCCAACACCAAAGAATGTGATAGAGGTCAGATCATTCATGGGCCTTGTAGGCTACTATAGGTGATTTATTGAAGGATTCTCAAAGATTGCACACTCGATCACTTCCTTGCAAAAGAAGGGGGTGAAGTTTCAGTGGACATTAGATTGTGAAAAGAGTTTCCAACACTTGAAGAATTTATTAACAAGTGCTCCAATACTAAGGATTACTGATCCAAATGAATAATTCGTTGTATGCACTGATGCATGTAAAGAAGGGATTGGTGGAGTCCTCAGTCAAAATGGGTATGTGGTATGCTTTGAAACAAGGAAGTTGAAGGAGCATGAAAGAAACCATGCCACTCATGATTTGGAGTAGGCATCCATAGTGCATGCCTTGAATATGTGGAGGCACTACCTCATGGGGAAAAGGTTCGAGTTGAGGACATACCATAGTGGTCTGAAATATTTATTTGGACAACCAACTCTAAATGCCGGGCAAATCGGGTGGTTAGAATTTCTCAGTGAATATGACTTTGATATAAAGCATATCAAAGGGAAAGAGAACAAGGTCGCTGATGCACTTAGCAGAAGGGTGCACGAGTTGTGTGCTACAAACATTAGCATGTACCAATTAGATTTGAAAGATAGAATCTTAGAGGCTGCAAAATCAGATGTGCAATACATGGAAATAATAATAAAATTACATCAAGGTATTTTGCAACAGAAAATTGAAGACTATAAGCTAGAAAATGATGAAATTTTTATGTACAAGGGTAGAATTTATGTACCAAATTACCAGGAATTGAAACTTTTGATATTAAGAGAAATGCATAATGTACCTTATGCTGGGCACCCAGGTTATCAGAAAACTATTGCAGCTGTCAAGAGCCAATATTATTGGTCAGGAATGAAGAAAGAAGTTGTTGATTTTATTGCCAAATGTTTGGAGTGTCAAAAGGTCAAGGCTAAGCATAAACACCCAGCTAGTTTACTACAACCATTACCCATTCTTGAGTGGTAATGGGAAGTTGTAACAATGGATTTCATCACCAAACTGCCTAGAACAAACAAGCAACATGATTCTATCACGGTAGTGGTGGATAAGCTTACTAAAGCTGCGTATTTTATTCCAGTAAAGCTCACTCACAAGGCAACCAACATTGTTGATATTTATATGAGAGAAATTGCTCAACTACATGGTATACCCAAGACGATTGTGTCTGACAGAGATCCAAAATTTACATCAAATTTTTGGAAAGGATTTTTAAGGGATTTGGAACAAATTTGAATTTTAGCACAACTTATCATCCAGAATCATATGGACAAACAAAGAGGGCGAATCAAGTGATTGAGGATATGTTGAGGATGTATGTGATGGACAAACCATCAAAATGGGAAGACTACCTACACTTAGTAGAGTTTTCTTATAACAATGGGTACCAAGCATCTCTAAAGATGAGCCCATTTGAGGCACTTTATGGCAAAAGGTGCAACACATCAGTAAGTTGGGACAACCCAACAGATAGAGTAGTGGTTGGGCCAAAATTACTCAGGGAAATAAAAGAACAATTGTTGAAAATAAAACAGAATTTAAAGGCTGCTCAAGACAAGCATAAAATCTATGTTGATAAGGGCAGAACTCACAAGAAATTTAAAGTGGGTGACCACATGTTCTTGAAAGTAAAGGCCAACATAAGTTCTCTAAATTTGGGAAATTATTCAAAGTTGGCAGCGCATTATTATGGGTCGTTTGAAATCCTAGAGAGGATTGGACATGTAGCATACATGCTTGCCTTGCCTGCATCAATGTCTATTCATAATGTATTCCATGTTTCATTGCTAAAAAAGTATATACCTAATGGTAATCATGTCATTGATTGGAATGTGATTCAGGTGGAACAAGAAGGCACCTTTCAAGTGCATCCGATGTGCATATTGGATCAGAAGATCAAGCAGCTCCGGAATTGAGCCATAGAGATAGTAAAGTTCCAATTGATCTAGGTGGATATTGGTGGCTACCCACCAATTCCAACTGGTTCCTCATGACAGTTTTTAGTTCAACACATTTTTTTGTACTTCTTTGTAATTGTGGGTTCTACACTTCCGGGGTTGTCTGAATCCCTACACATCTTCCAGGTGGATACCAGTGGTCTCCCACTTAATACAACTGGCTTATTTTGTATGTTTTAAGGTCAACACATCTTTTTGTACTTCCAAGGCCGTTTTGGGGCCCTAAACAATGGTTTTTTGGCTCGCCACAGTCAAACTGTAGCCAGAGTTAGAGTTTTACGGTGCAATGTGTAGTTCTTGAAAAGACCTTTCCAATGGGCTATCACGTGCCTAAAACAGAGGTGGTATGCAAAATTTATGACCCCAGGAAGTTGAGGTACCAACTTACCCATAGGGGCCCACATAACTTTTGGCATTTCATCTCCTAGGGTTAAGTTTTTGGATGTCCAGGGTTTTGGAATTCATGAGTAATGTTAAAAAGGCCTTTTAGCCTCATTGTAATCATTCTTCTCATATGAATGCGCGTAGCAGCCACATCTCTTCTCAGAGATAGATACCACCATTCAAGCAAGTGTTTCAGTTCTGCAGTTTTACAGTTTCATCCTATTTCATTTATTCAATAGAAGATATTGTTCACTGGATATCTATGTTGTTCTTCATATCTCTGTGTTTATTGTATTCAGTCTGTCAATAAGTTTGTTCTGCTCCTAAATCCGGATCAGTGGTATGAGAGCGGTATGCTCTTCATTTATTTTTCTTCATGCATGTTCCTGACAAGATCCGAGTACAATAATTTGGGACTCGAACCAATTGAGTCGTGCCGAGCTTGACAACAACCCATGGGAGACAAAAAGAAAGATGATGGAGTAGGAGATCCTTTTAAAAAGTTTCTCGAGGAATCCCTTGCGCGAAAAAGGAATGAAATGATGGATAACTTTGCGTAGATCCTTCAGTGGCTGCCCAAGGATAAGCATCTTCATCAAGTGGCCATGAAACCCCCTTTAAGATACAAGTAAATTTTTATATTCCATTATTTGAAGGACTGATAGATGCAGATGTTGTAGATAAATTCTTGAATCTGCTCGAAGGGCATTTTTCGGTCCACAAATTTTCTAATAGGGAAGAGATTATTTTTTCACTCCTCAAGGTCATCCCCCATGTTAAGGACTGGTGGGACACTTACTCTGAGCAAAGGGCCATAGATGAATCTACCATATTTTGGGTTTCCCCTACATGGGATTCCTTTCAGGATGCCATTAAATAATAGTACTACCCTTTTGGAAGCTACGAGGACCAATACACTAGATGGACCACCTTGCATCAAGAAAGGGACCAGACAGTACCATATTTCACCAATATTTTCCATACCCTGCACACTAAACTGGGTATCAAAGAATCTGAGCGACATTTGGTGCTCAAATACTGTGACTGTTTGCATAGATACATTCAAACATAAATGGATTTTCTGGACATAACCTCATTGGGTATGGCTTATAGATATGCTATCAAGATCGAGAAAAAATTTAAGCTGAAGAGGCGAGAGTTTGGATGTACAAAGTCCTCAAAGTCGAAGCAGGGAAAAGGTGGCCCCAACCCACATAGCAAGAGACATAGCAAAGATGGAAAATCTTAGGACAACCAATCCAATCCACAACATAAGACGGGCAATGAGAAGACGAAGAAGGACACAAGAAAATGGTGTGAATACCATAAAATCCCTTGGAACAACACTGAAGAATGCCACTCCAAGAAGTCACTCATGGCCGAGATGAAGGCTTCTGAGTCAGAGGCTGATTTTGACTCCGAATCAAATCTAGAAGGAGGGAAGCAGATTATCGATGTTGAACCCAGTGCCACTGTCACTAACACCAAAGTCCAGCCAAGTGAACCAGAAGAACCAGAGGAAGGGGAACGTCTCTTTCACTCACATATGTGGGTAAAGGGGGCTCCACTTCATTTCATTGTCGATATCGGTATTCAAAAGAAATTGATCCCAGCAGAACTCATCAAGTGGTTGGACCTGCCGACGACACTACACCCACAACCCTACAACATCGGTTGGCTTCGCCAAGGAAGAGATCTATGTGTTAGCCAACAATGTCGTCTGCCCTACAATAACAAGCCTTTCAAAGACGAGGTATTGTGTGATATTTATCCCCTTGAAGTTTGTGATGTTCTTTTAGGAAAACCATAATTGTGGAAGTGTCATGTTGCGTATGAGTCTAGACCTCGCAGTGTTATTATTACTTTGGGTAGACAATTGTATAGGATACCAGATCTAGCGCCGCCTACCGCTATTTCTTTAATCTATGCTAAGAAATGCAGTAAGGTCATTTCACAGACTGAGAAGTTCATCTGCTTTGTGATTCGTGCTCACAGTAAGAAGAAGGTTTCCACCACATCCCTGGCCTCTACACAGAGCCTCTCTTTACAACAAAAGCAAGTGGATGAGATTGTGTAAGAGTACAGAGACATCTTCTCCTCACCCACTGGGGTACCAACACACTACCAAGTCAAGCATCCAATTGATCTAACCCCTAGTGCATCTCTGCCTAATGGACCAGTCTATTGTTGCTTGCTGATGGAAAATGAAAAAATCAAGCATTAGTTCCAAGAGCTTCTTCAAAAGGGGTACATCAGACCCAACTCCTCCCCTTGCAGAAGCCCGATTGTACTGGTGCTGAAGAAGGACAAGACCTGGTGACTCTGCATTGATTACATAGCATTAAACAAAATCATAGTCAGGAACCACTACCCAATTCCCAGGATTATTTCCCTTATTGACCAACTCAAGGGGGAAAAGTTCTTCAGCAAGATTGACCTAAAGTCTGGCTACCACCAAGTTCCCATCAAACGAACTGATGTATGGAAGACAAATTTCAAATCTAAAGAAGGTCTCTTCGAATGATTGGTCATGCCCTTTGGCCTAACAAATGCACCAACCACTTTCATGAGGTTGATGGATAATTTATTGAGACCCTTCACCAACTCTTTTGTGGTGGTATATTTGGATGACATCCCCATCTTCAACAAAACTTGGGAGGAGTACATGTGACATATTGAGTAGGTTTTGAGCACTCTGCGACAACACAAGTTATATGCCAACTTGGAAAAATGTTCCTTTGGCATGAATAGGGTCCAATACTTGGGATACATTGTTGATGAGCATGGGGTACATGTGTATCCTGCTAAGATCCAAGTCATTCGTGACTGGCCAGCCCTGACCACACCATCCGAGCTTCAGAGCTTCTTGAGACTGACCAACTTCTATCGATGGTTTGTGTTGGGATTCTCACATATTGCATGGGCCCTCAACCACGTGACCAAGGGAGGTGGTAGGGAAAATTTCATGTGGGGGAAGGAACAACAACGAGCATTTGATGATCTGAAGCATCCCTTGTGCTCATATCCAATACTCTCCTTGCCCGATATGCAACAACTGTTCGAGATTGAGACTGATGCATCTGACTATGCTGTAGGCACAGTTCTCACTCAACATGGACGTCTAGTGGCATACCATAGTAAGACACTCTCAGATATTGTCCAGAAATACCCCACCTATGACAAGGAAATGTATTCCATGGTACAAACCTATCATCAATGGAAACATTGCATTTTGGAAAAGGAGACGATCATCCACACTGATCACAAGCCTCTATAGTTCATACAAACATAGGGGAAGTTGCAGAACGACCACCATCAGAAGTGGTCCACCTACCTGCAACAGTTCCATCTCAATGTTAAGTATAAGACATGGAGCACAAATCGTGTCGCCGACTGCCTCAATCGAACTCCCGTGGTTGCACTCACCACTGTACTCCATTCCTGTGGACATGAGGAATATGAGTGGCCCCAACTTTATCAGCAAGATCCAGACTTCGCCAACACCTATCATCTCTTGGGTACATGCCTGACTGTCTCCAATTTTCACATTCAGGACTGGTTGTTATGCCATCTGGGCCATCTTTGTGTTCCTACAAGCGAGCGTGAAAAGATGATTTGGGAAGCCCACTACAGTCGGATGGCATGACATTTTGGCGTGGAGAAAACTGTGGTCGTTCTCCAGAAACATTTTTACTGGCCAAAAATTTGACAAGATGTCATCAAATATATCATATCTTGCATTGCCTGTGCCATTTCCAAGACAAAATTCAAGAAGAAAGGCTTATACAACCCTCTTCCTACCCCCGAGAAGCCTTGGGAATCCATCTTGATGGATTACATGTTTGGCCTTCCGTCCACCAAGCAAGGAAATGATTGTGTATTTGTGGTCGTTGATCGGTTTTTGAAGATGACCATCCTCAAAGCCTGCAAGAAGAAAATCACAGCGACAGATACTACAAAGCTCTTCTTCGAATGAGTGTGGGTCCATTTTGGGATACCACAGACCATCATATCCGACCAGGAAAATAGGTTCCTTATCACATTTTGGTTGAGTCTCTGGTCACTTTTAGACACAAAGCTCACTAAATCCAGTGCTTTCCACCCCCAAACAGACAACGAAACAAAGGTTGCCAATCAGATGATTATGCGCATCCTGCACATGCAAAAATCTAAGCATCCACGTATATGGGATGCGAGTCTCCCCTATGTTTAACACAGTTACAATAGGGCTCTTCATAACTCCATTGGCCATAACCCATTTCAGGTGGGATTGGGATTTCAACCCTTGGGTCCCATTGATGTTGCACTACCTCTTGCAACCACACACAGAGACTCTTCCCATGTTTAGTATGAGACCGACAAAGCCACCAGATTCATTGAGCGGATTCAACACATCAACCAACGGGTCAATGAGATTTTGTAGAAAGCCAATGCTAAGTACAAGAAACGCCATGATCAACACAGGGTACCGCACCAGTTTCAGGTTGGAGACAAGGTCTGGTTACATTTGTAGAAGGAGCATCTTACATGGCCCCATCGGAAGCTCTGCCCACTTCACTATGGGCCTTACACCATCACCAAGGCTATGGGTAGCAATAATTTTGAGCTCAACACTCCACCCTTCCTTGGCTTGCACCCAATGTTCAATGTGGACCTCCTTCGGCCATATTTTCCACTATCATTGGACACCTCAGAGATCGTAGAACAACTGACACGAACATAGATCAACCCCGAATGCATGGAACAATCATCCATTGATCAGATAGTGGACACACCGGTCAAGGGCACTCGCCAACAGAGGATCCAACTTTATCGGGTTGTCAAGGAAGGCCAACTCCTCCACCAAGGAAAGTGGCTCACCCAGGGAAAAATTCAACAGAAGTTTCCTCACCTAATGGGGGAACTCAATGCAATGAAGACCATTGCTTCCTAAGGGGGGAGGATTGATCTAGGTGGATATTGGTGGCCACCCACCTATTCCAACTGGCACCTCTTGACAATTTTTAGTTCAACACGTTCTTCTGTACTTATTTGTAATTGTGGGTTCTACACTTCTAGGGCTGTCTGAATCCCTACACATCTTCCAGGTGGATACTGGTGGCCTCCCACTTAATCCAACTGACTTTTTTTGTATGTTTTCAGGTCAACACATCTTGTTGTACTTCCAAGGCCATTTTGGGGCCCTAAACAATGTTTTTTTGGCTCGCTACAGTCAAATTGTAGACGGAGTCAAAGTTTGACGATGTAACGTGTATTTCTCGAAAAGACCTTTCCAATAGGTTATCATGCACCTAAAACGAAGGTCGTATGCAAAAGTTACGACCTCGAGAAGTTGAGGTACCAACTTATCCATAGGGGCCCACATAACTTTTGGCGTTTCATCTCCTAGTGTTAGGTTTTTGGATGTATATGGTTTTGGAATTCATGAGTAATGTTAAAAAGGCCTTTGGAGCCTCATTTTAATCATTCTGCTCACACAAATGCGCAAAGCAACCACTTCTCTTCTCAGAGATAGCTACCACTATTTGAGCAAGTGTTTCAGTTCTGCAGTTTTATAGTTTCAGACTATTTCATTTATTCAATAGAAGATATTGTTCACTGGATATCCATGTTATTCTTCATATCTCTGTGTTTATTGTATTCAGTTTGTTAATCAGTTCATTTTTCTCCTAAATCTGGATCACCAATGGACCTGGTATGGTCCTAAAGATGCAACTTGGGAGCACGAGGATTCTATGCGGGAAAAATACTTGCATATTTTTGAGGATTTTTGAAATTTTGGTTGTATATGTGTATATATTGCACTGAGGCCAAACCCCAACTGTAAATGTAAATAAAAATGTTCTTAGGTTGGTGAGCCAGGATGCTGAAAGGACAATATATCTGTAATGTAAAGGGAAATGTAATCACATGGAAATATTAATGAAAAACACATCACTGTGGCAGACCAACCATGTAAAAGAGTATGGGGGACTAAACTCCACTAGGAAGGGAAAGGGGGCTAAGAGTCTAGGAAGGGGATAAACTAGAGGGCTTAATCCCAAAGGATTATTGTATTATTATTCCTAAAGTATAAGGTATGGATATAACTTTATGTTATCCTAAGTTCTTATGGGAAGGGAATGAATTACAAGTGGAGAAAAGTGAGTTCCTTGAGGGCCATGTGTCATTAAGGGCGCATGCATATATATTTGGGGGAAATTAGTTCCTTTTGGATTATTCCTTCATCATTGTTACCATTATCCTCTCCTACGATCTAAACTCTGTTGCTGCCATCACCATACCTGTGTCTGGTTAGCTTAGGATTTGGACGAAAGAAGCGGTTTGTCAGGCCTGTGGGATATTGAAGAGGCGGGTTGTCAGGCCCGTGAGAAATTCTCTCTAGGTGAGAGAATTGCTAGGAATTGATTTCCTGAAGGTGCCAATCTGTAGCTACAAGTATCTGAGATTTCCTGTCTAGCATGTTGCTGAAGCCCTAGAAAGGAAGTGGGGCAGCTGAGGGACTGTTGAGCTGAGAAGGGGCACACTTCATGGGATGGGACATGCATGCGGGGAATGAGGGACTGTAGGCTATTAGTTTGAGTTAGCACCTGTGAAGGAGTTTCTTGTGCTATCTGAGATACATCATCCTTGTTAGGAATTCCTTTACCCAGGTGGAGTTTAGTCCCAACTTGGGGGTGACCCACTGCTGAGAGTTTTGAGTAGTCTGGTCTAAGGCTGGGAGGAGCGTGGAAGTTCTGCATGCATTTGGTGATATTTTTACAAAGATAAGTGTCAATTGTGTGTTAAATTACATGTTGCATTATTATTTATGCGCTTATTTTTATGGGTTTTTCCTGTGTGTGCTGCATGTGTATTTCTATTATTACTATGTATGAATTTGTGTATTTGCAGAATATTTGTATGTTTTAATTTTGTATACAGTTTTAAAATTTTATATGGCATAGTCCAGTTGGATGTTGGGGATGTTACATGGGTGGCCACCAATATCCACCTGGATCAATCCTCCCCCTTTAGGAAGAAATGGTCTGCATTGCGTTGAGTGCCCAAGGAAGAGGGAAAATTGTTTTCTGAATCTGAATCTTGGTTAGATGCATGCCGTGTTGGAGAAGTTGCATTGCTTGGTTTGTGGAAGGTTGTCACGAACCTGTTGTTGGCGAGGTTGAATCTGTTCCACCAACTTGTTTTCTCTGGGCTTGACGAGACATTGTGTAGGTACCATTGTAGGTGAAGAAGGTGTTGAGGTTGCAGTGGCCTTTTGTGCATCCTTTGAACAGACTATGAAGACGATGAATTTTTCAGTATGAGAGATTACCTTGTGGCGCTGTTTTGGTGGAACAATAGTTGGAACTACCTTTGGTATCCTATAGAGCTGACCCCCAAAGTAATAATGACACTACGGGGTCGAGACTCATAAACAACATGACGTTTACGCATATATGGTTGGCCCAAAACAACATCATAGACATCAAAAGAGGAAACATCACACGCTACCTCATCCTTGAAGGGCTGGATGCCATAGGACATGCAACACTGCTGGCTGACACATAGATCTCCTCCTCGGTGAAGCCACCCGATATTGTATGGTTGTGGGTGTGGTGTTGTCGACAACCCTAATTGTTTGATGACCTTAGATGATATGAGGTTCTTCTGGCTACCGCTATCAACAATGAAATGCAACAGGGTCCCCTTCACCCACATCTATGAATGGAAGAGGCGCTCCCCTTCTTCAGGATCTCCTGGTTCTTCTGGTTGAATTGTTGTGGTCGTGACAATAGTAGTAGAGTCCGCGTCGATGATTTGTCTGTTTTTAATATTTTCAGGATCAAGTTCTAAATTAGGGTTCAACTCCTTGTCTTTGAACTTGGCCATCAATGAACATTTTGAGCGACATTCATCAGTGTTGTGCGAGGGGATTTTGTGGAAGTCACACCACTTCCCACTGTCATTCTTCATCTTTCCTTTACCCTTGTTTTCCTATTTCCTTCACTGGTTTTCGGAAGGCTGTTGGTAAGGGCCATTTTTACTATGCTTTGGTTGTTACGGATTTGGAGACCCGAACTCACATTTGTTCTGGTGCCTAAATTTCTGCTCGATTTTGACAGCATATCAATAGACAACTCCTAATGATGAGATGTTTAGGAAATCCATTTCGGTTTGTATGAACCAATGAAGAGCCCCACGGTATTTCAGAACCAAATGTTGCTCAAAGTCTTTGATATCTAGCTTGGTGCACATGGTATGGAAACTATTTGTGAACTCCGAAACTGTTTGGCTCTTCTCTTGCTGCAGTGTGGTCCATCTCATGTATCGTTATTCATAGTTATCAACATGATAGTATTGTTCCTTGACCACATCCACAAAAAAATCCCAAGTGGGCTTGACCCCATATATTCCATATTCCTTTATGAAACTTTGCTCACATTAAGTTTCCCACCAATGTTTGACATGGGGGAGAGCCTTGAGGAGTGCGAAGGTGATCTTTTCCCTGTCGAAAAAATTGTGAACATAGAAATAACCTTCTAGTAGATTCAACCATTTTTCTAAGGCATCCACATCTATCTGACCTTCAAATACGGAAATATAAAAATTAACTTGTACCTTGAAGGGAGAGGTTCCTCCAAAGTGGTTGCTTGATGAATATGTGCTTGTTACTATCGATAGGCGTTGAAGGATGTGGGGAAAATTCTCCATCATTTCGTCCCTCTATAGCACGAGAGTTTGCTCAAGAAACAGGTTAATAGAATCTTATGCTCTGTCATTTTTATTTTCTACCACCATAGAGGGTTTCTTGGGCGTGCGAGAGATATTTTCCTCAAGAGAGACAAGCTCGAGACCCAACTTTCTATACTCGGACCTCGTCAGGGACACACACTGAAAAATGATCAATACCAACCTACTCTGATACCATTGATCCAGATTATTTTCGAAACGAAATAAAATAAGAGATATTACAATGAAATACACATAAAAATTGACAAAAACAGAGAAAATACAACAATACATGATTTCTATTAATGAAAGAAATGTATAGAGACTGTAAAAATACAGAGTGCAAGACTCGCTAGAATGGTGGCAACTTTATCTTTGAGAAGATATGTGACAACTATGCTCATTCGCAAGAAGATGATTACAATGAGGATATGAAGGCCTTTTTATGATTAAAATTAATTCCAAAACCTTAGACATCCAAAAACCTAACCCTAGGAGATGAAGCGCCAAAAGTCATGTGGGCCCCGTTGGGGTAAGTTAGTAAATTAACTTCCCAGGGTTGTAAATTTTGCATACGATCTTTGTTTTAGGTGGGTGATATCCCGTTGGAGAGGTCTTTTTGAGAAATACTCATTATGCCATCAAACTCTGACTCCATATATAGTTTGACTATGCCAAGCCAAAAAAACACTGTTTAGAGCCCCAAAACAGCCCTAGAAGTAGATGAAGATGTACTGACATGAAAATTTCCAAAATAATCTAGTTGGAATAGGTGGGTGACCACCAATATCCAACTGGATGTTGTGTAGGGCTTCAGGATAGCCCCATAAGTGCAGAACCCACAATTACAAAGAAATGTCCCCATTATAGAGAAATGTGCTGAACTGAAAACTGTTAAGATGAGCCAGTTGAAATTTGGAACAGGTGGGTGGCCACCAATATCCACTTGGATCACTTATTCTTCTCATATGATATTTCTCCCTATGTTTTTTATGAGTGTATATTTCCACAACAACTCCACACACGAAACAACTTCCAATCGATGGATTCTGAAATGTTGTATTGATCGAGATTTGACAATGTCTTTATAGCCTTGAATAGAACTTGATGAGGTGTTGCTTCTAATCTAGGAAAAACATCAACTACGTTGGAGTAGTGATAGATACCACTTTATAAAAAAATGGTTATACAAATCGATCATGAAATTTATGTTCATCCATAGATATGATCAATCAACTAGTATTTTGAAGCATGATCACAACGGCTAGATGGTCTCCTTAATCAAGCATTTTGGTGCCCGAGAGTGAAGGATAGGTCACAATAGGCGTGATCTTTAAGACTCTTACATTGTAGTGTGATATGGATTTATTGATCCAGTGAAGGACAACGTGAAGATTATGCGTGTGGATCGATCTACTAAAATCTCTGACTATGAATGTATTGCTTCTTGTGAAACTCTTGTCATTTGGTATTTGGTGTAATCTTTTATCTCGTATTGGAGAAGGGAAAGGTGATTGAGTTCTTTATATTGGAAATGAAATAAAAAACATAGTAATAATATATATAGGGAAGTGTGAGCATTGTCGAATATTTCAATATATGATCATTTGGTAATGCCTACATGTGAAAGTAAGAAAGAACTTAAAAAGAACTTGAAGAAATAATTGTTAGCAGTGTTGAAAGAACTTAAAGAAATAATTGAAAGAACTTAAAGAAATAATTGCTAGTACTGTTGAAAAAAATTAGAGAAATAATTGCTAGCAATGTTGGAAAGAAAATGTTGAAATTTTTTAAAGAAAGAAATAATTGCTAGCAATGTTGAAAAACTTAAAAAAAGAATTGCTAGTAATGTTGTAAATATATTTTTAATGTTTAATATGTACAAAATTGCTTTTGTCAAAGAATATAGTCATATTTTTTTTCGAATAGTCGTGTTTGATATGTGCCAAATTTCTTTTGTCAAAGAACACAATCATTTTTTTTGTTGGAATAGTCATGTTTAATACGTGCCAAATTGTTTATTGCTTTTCATCAAAGAACATAGAGTCATATCAAGAATTGCTAGCAATGTTGAAAGAACTTAAAGAAAGAATTGCTAGCATTGTTGAAAGAACTTAGAGAAATAATTGCTAGCAATCTTGAAAGAAAATGTTGAAAAAACTTAAAGAAAGAATTGCTAGCAATGTTGTAAATATATATTTTAAGTTTAATATGTACCAAATTGCTTTTGTCAAAGAACATAGTCATATTTTTTTTGAATAGTCATGTTTGATATGTGCCAAATTTCTTTTGTCAAAGAACACAATATTTTTTTTTTTTGGAATAGTCATGTTTAATATGTGCCAAATTGTTTATTGTTTTTCGTCTAAGAACATAGAGTCATATCAAGAATTGCTAGCAATGTTGAAAGAACTTAAAGAAAAAATTGCTAGCATCGTTGAAAGAGCTTAGAGAAATAATTGCTAGCAATGTTGAAAAAACTTTAAAAAAAAATTGCTAGCAATGTTGTAAATATATTTTTAATGTTTAATATGTACCAAATTGCTTTTGTCAAAGAACATAGTCATATTTTTTTTTTTGAATAGTCATACTTGATATGTGCCAAATTTCTTTTGTCAAAGAGCACAATCATTTTTTTGTTGTTGGAATAGTCATGTTTAATACGTGCCAAAATGTTTATTGTTTTTCGTCAAAGAACATAGAGTCATATTTGTAAATATTGGAGACCTTAACAAATATTTTATAGGTATTATTTATTTAAAAGAGAATCATTTGTAAAAGGGATATAACAATTTATTTATTTTTAAATATTTAATAAGTACCAAATTGCTTTTGTCAAAGAACATAGTTATATTTTTTTAATAATCATGTTTAATATGTGCCAAATTGCTTTTGTTAAAGAAGCCAATCATTTTTTTTTTTTTAATAATCATGTTTAGTACAAACTTGTTTTTTTTTCAAAGAATGTAGTGGGAGACCTTAACAAATTTTTTATAAGTATTATTGAAAAGGGGGATCATTTGTAAAAGGGATATAAGGTGTTTCAAACTTCTAAGAAGAATTTGATTTTTTTGTATTTGCATGGTTAATTTGCAATTGATTTCACAAGAGTCGTATATAAAATTGCTTTAAGAGCGTGGATATAAGGAGGACTATCCCTTAATAAAATTTCAAGCTTTATTGTTTTTCTCCTATACTCATTTGAAATCAAATAAGGGGATTTAAGGAACATGTCTAAGCATGTCATGGTGTTTATTGGTCATGTATGATGGTATTGGTGCATTATGCTTGCTCTTTTTGAAGACAAACACACACATAAAACAATGCTATATAATGAATCAAACACTTTCTTATTAAGAAGGCACTATAATATTTAAGAAGGTAAGCAACACTATTAAGGATGTAATTCACATGATATTTTCACTTGAAGACAAATCAACAAAAAAATTTGTAGTACTTTATATTTTATGAATAATCACTTGTAAATATTATTCTACAAATTCTTTGGAAGTCTCTTGCGTTAAGTTTGATTGTAATCCTAAGGTTTGGTGTTTTTGAAATCTTTCTGATTCAAACATTTTTCTAAAGGATCCATTGAATTGTGTACGTGAATCTTCATAAAGTTTGAATAAAGAAGCCTTGTATGAGTCGTCTTGGAAGGATTGATGCTTGAGTCTAAAACGGAAGTTTTTGTAAAACACACCTAAAACTGAATAAATCAATCCATAAGGGTTTAATGCTTGAGAATAAAACAAAGCTTTTGTAAAACCCGCATGAAATTGAAAAGGGGGTTCAAAAAGGGGTCTTAGAAGTTTTTGAGTCTTAGGAGTTTTTGCAAATCTTATATATTTGGTCCCAAGAGAACTTAATAATGGTAGAAATTGAATGAAGGTTACTCTATTACAAACATTGATAACCACAACTCCAAAATCCACAATTTGTATCAAGAAATGAACACTTCCTAATGTTCTTACATGTTTATGAGTAATGCACAAAAGGCAGATATGCTTCAAGCACTCACAAAGTTTTTATTAAAGCATTGAAGTCACCACACCTCATTCTCCTCCTTGACCACCTCATCCTCCTCTTCTTTCACAATCATTCCCCCTTGCTCGAGTTCTCTGGTTTTCATATGTTGTTTTTGTATGGTAAATTGTTTGAAAATTAAACCTGTTCTTCCCATTATGTTGACCTTTTTCTATAGTGTAAGTGTTAACTTCACAAATAACACACTACCTTTTTATGTTGTTTCTCATATTATGGGGGCAATGTCTTTTGTTGCAATTAGTAATTGATTCACAAATTTCATAATGGTAGTAAGCTTCAATCTTTTTAACATTTTGAAGGATACCAATTGATGCCTTGAAGTGACATTCCTCCTTTGTGTATTTCTCACTCATACATGTGATACACCAAAGTTGTGCATGGATTTTTTCATTCTTTAAAGATTTTCTTCCAATTTTCTATCAATCAATGAGTTTACTGCCTAATCCTAATCGATTTCAATTTGTTGTGATTTCATTACCACTTCTTGATATGTTTTTATTTGATGCAATTTTAAGGATGCTCTAATATTCTACATTAGAACAACCATGAACCATTATACAATAATCTCTTTATTTATAGGATAAGGAATCCCTCATAACAAATCCTTGAATATCTTATCATAATCTCTTACATACTCATTTGCCAATTGTTTTATCTCTTTAGGATTTTGTGCTACAAGATGAGCATCTTAGGTTTTAATGAATAACCCAATAAAGTCAACCTTTATTGGGTTCTTTGTTATGTTATTTTTTATATAAAATTCATGAACCATGTTAATGCTCTTCTTTGTAAATCTCTCGTAAATTATGTCATTTGTTTTAACTTGTCGGTGACATCTATTGCAGTCCATATGTTTTTACAGATGAATCAATGTCTTTGTGGATCTTCTTCTCCTTCATATAGAGGGAGGATTTCATTATTAAGGTGTGCCATGCTTGATATTGACAACTAAATAGATGGTGGTTTTGGTTGTATTATAGGAGTTGATTGCCTATGATTATTGATTGGATATTCCTCACTACATTAGTATTGGTTTAACGTTTATTCTTCTTCTATTTGGACTTCTTGGGATTCAATATAGCACTTATAATATTTATATTTTACCATGCTATATGATGTGCCTTTGTGGTTGAAATCAACACACTTCATTTATTGAATATGAGATAAACAACTTGGTTCATAAATTAAATATCTAAAATAAATAGGATAACCTAAAAGAATCCATACATATTAAAATAATGTATTGAATATGTAATATGAGAAATAGATGATATGCTACAATGACCTATGTGATGGTATATATACACACTGATGGATCACGAGGTGTAAGGTTGTGATGAAGGGTTATGACCCTTAGTTGGGATGCCTTAACCTATTTATTATTATTATTATTTATATTTATTGTATATTGATATTTATTACATTGCCTATCCCTTCAGAGGTGCTTTGTCCTCAAATCATTTATAAAAAATATTATGCATTTGTTCTGGTCTATAGTACTTGTCATAATTCTTCATTCTTGATGTTGAAGACATGAGATGATATGATCTTCAAAGATTTGAGCAGAATTTCCGAACATTGAAAGGGTTTGACCACCCTAATTTGATCTTTTGTGGATTTGTATGAAAATGACTTTTGTTTTGATATCGAATTGTACTAGGATTAATATTTTTTGAAATGCAGTTTGAATATTTTCCTTGCAGTTTTGAGCGATGTTGATACACAAAATGATTAAAGGATTGAATCTTGTGACTTGGATGTTGATAAAATGTCATTGTAGCATGATTTTTCCTTATCATGTGTTGTGTTTCCCTGATTCACTTTTGGTATTATGTCTTCTTTATACACTTGTGTCACTTTATTGATTACTAAATTTTTCTTAGTAACGACACTTGGATTTTCCATCGTTTGTGCTTTGACATATGAAGATATCCTTACTTCCACTGCATTTTCATCTTTCTGAGTTGTAATGACAATTGGATTCGTATTGGTTCCTTTCTCCTTGTTGGTAAGTTGTTGTAACTTTTCCTGTAGGGATCTTTTATCATTCTTTAGCTTCTTGATTTGAGCAAGTTTTGATTATGATCCATAAGTGTGAAAGTTCTTCATCATTTTCTGACTTGTTGCCTTTGTTTTTAGGTTCTAGACTCTTTGGCTTCTCCTCTTTTAACCCTTTGACATGTTCAAACAAACTATGATTAAGGTTCCTTAGGCAAGAATTTTTTTCGTCTTTTTTTGATAAGTGCCTCTTGAATTTCTTCTCGAGATCTTGTTTCTCATCTTTTAATTCCTTGATTTGTGTGATTAACTCTTGATTACAATTTTTCAAGTGAGAATTATCTTCTCATGCTAAGCCTTTAAAAATCTCTCTCTATCATGCTTAAGTTGTAAATTTTTACTATTCTATTCTCTTTATAATATGCTAGCTTGTCTTTTTATTTTTTTATTTATTTATGAGTTATTTTGATTTTATTTCTCTCAAAAAAAAAAACATTTATCATAGAAGGTATTCTTTGTGGGACACATAGTTCACAGTTTAGTTATTCCACAACTTATTTATTTAATAACTAGTAAGTGCACAAAATATAAAGAACCCACTTCTTCTATATGAAATTAAAAGTTTTAAATTTAAAATAATTCATATATATATATATTGATTTAGAACTTTGATATTATTAATTTCTTTGATTTTAGAATTAAAAAAAAATAAACTTTTAATAATTTTTTTATTTTTTTTTTTAATTTTGATATTACAATTTCCTTTTAATTGAACTTCAAACCTTAATCTTTTTTTATTTTTTTTATTCCACTAATTAATAATAAGGTTTCAACGATACTTTTAAATATAATAATAATAATTCATTAATTTTAAAACTTTGATATGGTAATCCACCCTTACTCCTTTTGACCTTAAAATGACGGCTCTAATATATATGATCCATAAGTCAAATAGAACGAATGGATTATTCTTTAGTGATTATTCCTTCAATCCTCATGATGCCTTTTAAATTGAAACAACTACTTTTAATTATGGCCTTTAATGGTACCGGTCTCTAATGTGCAATGCTTCACAACCAAAAAAAAAATAGGATTTCATTCTAGCAAACCAACTTCTTAGGTAAGATTTTATTTTAGTTATTTTTTTAAGGTAAGTTATTTTTACAAGTTTAATTTTAAAGATGAAAATTTATTTTAAAGTGTAGAAATTTTGGTTAATTTTATTAGTTTTTAATATGCAAACTATAAAATGTTTGGTGTTTTTTTTTTAAATATTCAAATTTCTAAAGATTTTATATAATTTGTATAAAATTTTGGCTATTTTTAAAGTAAATTAATTTTATCTTATAGAATTTAGGTAAATCATTTTTAAAAAAAATGGAAATTGGCAAATATTTTTTTGAAAAAAAACATGAAAAATTAGCCCATGAACAATATATAGCTGCTAAAATTTTCACTTACGATATAACAATTCAATCTCAATAAACACTTGTACAATTTCCTTTAATTTCCACTTATTATTTAGTGATTATTTAGTGGCAGTGTGAAAGATAGTTATTGTTAGTAGCCTTAATGACAGTGTTAATCACAACAACAAAGTTTCCACACAGTCCAATTCATATTGTTAATAGACTCCCTTGACTTAAATTCTTGTTGCCTTGATTTTATTATTGGTGATATGATCACTTTTATGCCCATTGAGACTATAGTGAATAATCACCCACAATTTCATTAAAGTGTATATTAAAGAATGACTTCCCCACTTTACCCAATAATATTCTATTACTTTACCCAATAATATTCTATTATTAGTCCCTGCCGGAAGGCCAAGGGCAGGGACTATAGCGATGAGTTCATCGCTGACTTTCAATTAGTTGAAGGTTGACTTCCAAATTTTTGAAAAAATGCTAATGTTTAACTTAGAAACTTTATATACATAATTTTTGTAATACAAAATTTATGAATTAGTTGAAGGTTGACTTCCAAATTTTTGAAAAAATGCTAATGTTTAACTTAGAAACTTTATATACATAATTTTTTTAATAAAAAATTTATGAATTTGTCACAATTTGATTGGCTGGGAAGTTTGAAGTCTTATTGCCGGCTTCGCTTCTTCCCATGCCAATTCTTACTGCTTTCATTATAGTTTCATAAATGCCATAAATGCCATATATACACCGGAGCATTTGGAATTTGACAGCCCGATTACTTTTATTTTATAGATTTATCTATGCTTCCGTGTGCAGTCATTGCAAATTTTGAAAATTATAGTTTCATAAATGCCATAAATGCCATATATATAAATGCTTTGACTGCAAATTTTGAAAGTTATGTAGTCGGTTGGGAAATCATATTCAGATTAGAAAATGCAGCAGAGACATTGGTTTCGTCCGGAGGAGGCGATGGCGAAGAGATAGAGGCGACCCTCATAGAGCTCTGTAATTTATGTCAGGAAAGGAGCTCCTTCAGTCAGATAGTTGAAGACAAGA
>ML829255.1:37173-53108 GCA_009831015.1 Picea engelmannii | reverse complement strand
TCAGACTTTTTATGTTAATACAGATCACAGGTTCCTTTCAATTTTGATGTCAGCTTTCCATCTTTCTTTCTGCATTATTATCTGTGTTGTCAAGCTTTGAATGGTTGTTATCCCATTGTTTAGCTCATAGCCTGATAATAAGTCTCTTGATTGTCTCTTAGACCCTACATTGTACTGGTTTAGTTACAATATGTTCTTCACCCACTTTAAAGTTATCTGTTGATTAATCAATCTTTGAGAGCACTGTCTATTTGTTTATCATTTTCATGTTTGAATTCCATAAGTCGAATTGAGTTGTCCCATTGATCCACATTTACAAAATACAAAAACATTCATTTCTTAAGTTACCAAGCACCTTTGGTCTGCAACCACAAAGGGTTTCTTGGAGTGATAACACCCAGGAGAGTAGTTTCCATGGACCATTCTACATGTCCGGGCAGTGCCCCGGGAAAATAGTTGTCCATGATACATCAACAATTTGTTCTGCCTAGACCATTCTTGACTTGGAGAATGTTTGTCCACCAACACAATGATTGTCCATGATGCCATATATCAACACTCCCTCCCAACCGAGGAATTCATCTCCTCCTTTTCAACCAAAAGAGGGTATCTCCACAAGTCCCAACTTGTCCCTCAAGTATGCAAACTTTATCTTGGATAGAGGTTTTTTCAAAATATCAGTTGTCTTCTCGTCGATGGATATGTACCGGAGAACCAATTCTCCCTTCTGTAATTTATCACATATAAAATTATACTTGATCTCAATGTGCTTCGAATTGTAGTTTATCCCTTCAGTACTTCACACAACTTTGATTATCAAAATATATCATAATCGAATCCATCACTTGATCAAATAATCTAGAAATAATATTACATAGCCATACTGCTTCCATACAAGCATCACAAGCTACAATATACTTTGCTTCTGCAATGCTGAGTGCAATAGAATTTTGTTTCCTGCAAGCCCATGATATCATAACAGAGCCCAAACTGAAACATATACCATAAGCACTCTTTCTACCTTCTGCACTCCCTACCCAATTTGAATCAGTAAATCCATGTAGTTGTACGTCACTGTTTGATACATATATCAAACAATAATTTAGCGTCCCACGAAGATATTTCAAAATTTGCTTTGCAACTATCCAATGCTCATGTCTAGGTTCCACCTGGAACTGGCTCAACGTGTTCACAGTAACGAAAATGTTCAACCGGGTATTCACTAAATACATCAATGAGCCAATCAATTGACGGTACAAGGACGAGTCTTCTGGATCAAAATCAAAGTCTCTCAGCTTCTTCAGATCTGTCACCATGGGATTTGCCATGGATTTTCCATCCATCATCCAAAACTTCTGAAGGATATTTACAACATACTTCCCTTGCCCCAGGAAGATTTCACCACACTTTTTCCATACTTCTAGTACCAAATAATAATGCATGAGACCAAGATCCTTCATATTGAATTCATAGGATAACTCTCACTTACATTGAATAATGAGAGGGTCTAATAAAGGTGTATATGTAAACTGGAGCAAACGTCTCATCATAGTCTTCTCCCTCCTTTTGGGAGAACCCTCTAGCCATGAATCTTTCCTTATATTTATTGATACTCCCATCTACTGCATGCTTTATCTTGTAAACCCATTTCGAAGTTACTACAGAGTTTCCTTCAAGTCTAGGAACAATTTCCCATACATCATTTTTCATGATGGATTGATATTCTTCCATCATAGCTTCCTTCCATTCTTTCTTCTTGACTACTTCTGCAAAGGTGGAAGGTTCTACATTGACAAGACTTGTCATGAGTGTCACATAACTAGAGAATATGTTGGGCCTCTTTCTTTCCCTGAAGGAGCCACTGGGAGCTTTATGTATTTCTGCTTCTTGTAGGGTGGATTCGAGCCATGCTGGTCATTTTTTGGTCTTAGGTACAATAGTTGGTTCCACAGGTTCAAGTGGTTGTTCTGGTTCTTCATTGGGATGTTCTAGAGAACATGTAGTTTCTTCCTTGGGACCTTCATGTTCTTCTTCATCGTTGGAATCCATAGAATCTTCTATAGATTTCCTGAAGGCAATATTTTCATCAAAAACCACATCTCTGTTGATTTGAACCTTTTGTTGACTTGGAACATAGATTTTGTAAGATTTTGATGACTCACTATATCCAACGAATATGCCCTTCTTTCATAAAGGTTCCAACTTATTTCTTTTGTCCCTAGGAACATGAATATAGGCATGGCATCCAAAGATCCTCAAGTGTTCAACACTTGGATTCTTTCCGGAGAAATCTTCTTCTAGAGTCATGTTCTTCAATATACGATGAGGACTTCTATTCTGAACATATACGACTGTCATAGTTTATTCTCCCCATAGAAACATGGATAGATTCTGGTCATTCATAATTGCCTTAACATATTTTTCAATGGATCAATTCTTTCTTTCCGCCACACCATTATGTTGAGGACTATGTGGGACAATTAGCTCCCTCATAATCCCAACTGCTTTAAAAAAGGAAACGATCCTTGGAGGTGTATTCTCCTCCATTATCAGATCTTAGTTTCTTGATATTATTGTCTGTCAGGTTTTCCACTTTAGCTTTGAATTCTTGGAATTTGTGAAATACTTCATCCTTTGTCTTCAACAGATACATCCAGTTTTTTCGTGAGAAGTCATTGATGAATGTTACATAGTAGAGAGAGCTTCCTAGATATTTCACCGGCATAGGACCACATACATCCGAGTGTATCAAATCCAAGATCTCCTTGGATCTATTATCACCGCTTGGGAAAGGCTTCTTAATATTCTTCCCAAGTGCACATCCTCTGCAAAAACCTTCGTGTACTAATTATAGTTCTGGTATGCCTACAACCATCTTCTTTAGAGATGGAAATGCTTGATATTAAAGGTGGGAATACCTTTTATTCCATAACTCACTAGGATTGAGTGCATCATGTACGAGAGCTTGAGCATCTTGACCTAGAAGTTTATACAATCTTCTTTCACGAATACCAATAACTCTAACATCTTCTATTTTTGAATATTTAGACCATACAAGTACTTTTCCATCAACAAAGGCTATTCTATCTCCTTTGTCTTCTAAACAAGAAATAGATACTAAATTATTTTTCAAACCAGGTACATACAAAACATTACTAAGATGAACATTGTTACCTGATTCCAATTTGATAGAGGCTTTTCCAATTCCCTTGACTGCATAAGAGTTCTTGTCACGGTCACCTCTCATATGTCTGGAAGCTCCACTATCGATTAGCCACATGGTGTCTTCAAGAGATCCTGCAACAACTGAGTAGTAGAAGAAATTTGTTTCTTCATGCTTGGATTTCTTTGAAAGTACTTCATCATTAGCAGTTGACGCATGTTGTTTTTTCTTTCTTTTCTTTGCTAATTTAGGACATTGGTTTTTGTAGTGGCCATATTCATGGCACCTAAAACATTGTACCTTTGACATGTATTTCTTATGATTGAATTTATTTCTTGAACCAAATATTTTCTTACCTCAATGTCTCTTGAACTTTGTTTCATAGGCTTGAACATCCTCTTCCTTTTGAGATAATCCCTTTGAGTTGATCCTTGTCTCTTCTTGTGCGCAATAGGTCCAAAGTTCTTCAAATATGGGAAACTCCTTTCTTGCGTTCATTCTTGCAGCCAATGCATCCCATGATCTAGAAAGACCATTAAGTGCAATATTCACAAGTTCCTTTTCTGGAATAACTTCTTCAATAGCTTGTAGTTGAAATCTCAACTAAGAAATCCTCACAAAGTATGAGGCTACAATGTCATCCTTAGTCATCTTTGTGTCACGAAGCTCATTCTTCAAACTCATCACTTGTCCAATATTTATGACTGCAAAAAGGTTAGCTAGGGCATCATCCATCTTCTTGGATGAGTCAAGATTGGATATGTGGGGTATCAAGTGATATTTGATGGATTCCACAATGATACGCATGGCATTGATTTCATTGTCCTTGAACTTCTCCATTGTTGCAACATTCTGAGGTTCCTTTTCTTTTCCTGCTTCAAACTGTGGTTCCACGATCTTATCCTTCATGATATCTAGAACTTTGTTCTTGGCAAGGATGTGGTCAATCCTTGTCTTCCATGCTCTGAAATTTGAAGCTCCCTCTAGCTTGTTCTCTAACTTCATGGAGTAAGTCATGACTTCCTTTGACTTTGATCCAAAAATTTAACCTTGACGTTTTTTCTAGCCGAAGGTACCAAGGGGCGCACTAGGCTAAGGCACACTAGAATATCCAAGAACTATACCAAACATTTCACTTAAAGTGCCCAAAGAATTAGGTTAGGGTTTGCTGCAAGTGAAAAATCATAAACCCTATTTGCAGCTGCAACTAGTGCTACAATGAGCTTGACAAAGAACTGTTGATCTACCTTCCAGTGGTTAGACTATTCTAAAGGTAGTGTGGGCCCATAACCTGTTAAATTATCGATGTGCTCGTTTCACCAAAGACAATACAATATTGTCTCCCAAGCATAGGCATGCAACCACCCGCAAGCATTTTAACCTTTGACAGAGAGAATGATTCTGGAAAACAAAAATATCATCAACAAATCACACCTTCTCCAAGGATAGCACACTAGAAATATATCCCAAGACCAAAGACCAAGAACCAAACACCACTGCAGTAGTTGCAGCTCTCCTCCAGACTTGCAAAACTCTTAGCTTGTATGAGAGAGTGAGTGGGTGTGTACAAATGAGTTGAAGCACCTCTTATTTATAGTGGTTCTTGTCACCTTTCTGGGCTGACTTGTCCTTCTAGAAGCTAATACTTTAATATTAATTATTTTACTGAGCCGACTTATCTCCTAGGATTTTTACACATCCGTTTAGGATTGATCTAGCTTCTGGAATATTCTGTTCTAGTAAAAGGTTACACATGGAGGTTAATACCTCCCACAACTACCATAATATCAGAATGCCCCACCTTTCATCGAGTGTTTTTTTTCCTCGGGTAATTAATCTTGCTTTTCAGCGATTTTAGTTACTATTGAGTTTTTCATTCAATAATTATCCAAAGTGGTGAAAGGTGTTCTAATGATCGAGCCCAGTGGGTGACTAAGGTATAAAGATGTTGTAAATTACCATGCTATACATCTTCTAGAGTCTTGCGGAATTTCGTTTGGTTTTGATAGGATTTTTTAATAATTAAAATTTTTCGTAAATTGAAAATTTTAATTATTTTTTATGAAAAATGTAAAACTTTGGTCCCTATGGAATTTTTATAGGGGTGTGAGTACTCAAATAAAATGTCTTATGAACCCCACCCTTGGACCAAATTTCATCTCAATTGGACAAGTTTTTCTAGGTCATTGTCCATGAGGAGTCCAAGTGAGTTAAAAGTCAACAAATAATTGGCTAAGGTAAAAAAAGCAAAAAATTGTGAAAGTGTCTAAAGTCAAGAAAAGAAGTGGGAAAATGTTTTATAATGTATTTCCTAAGTTGGAAAATTAAAAATCCATTTAGAATAACCCCCCGTGACAAGTCAAAAGGAGTTTTCCCCCCTCACATCTCACCCCTCAAACCCTAACTCACTCCAAAACCCTAAAAGTGTGCCCCCTTGACTTGCTCTCTCTCTCTCTCTCTCTTAGATGGGTGAAACTTGTAACTCATCCAAGATGGGTCTCTCATCTTTCTCTCCTTTAAAAGGAAGCCCCTTCTCCTCATTTTGACAAGAAGTTTTCACAGTAACTCCATTATACTAAATTCTCTCCCCACTCTCTGTCATTCTCTCCTATTTTTCTCTTGTAATTTTGGTGCCACTTGGTAACCTTTATTGGAGCAATAAAGTGAATCTTTGGAGGATCTCTTGGTGTTCTTTGGTGCTTTCATGGTGTATTCTTGGTTCTATTGGCTACTCTTGTGTGATGTTTGTTCTTGGTGAGGTAACATTGTAGGTTTTGTTATTCTTTCTCCACATTGTTTTACTTGAAGAACCCTAAGCAAAGTATTTTGCTAGGGATAAATTTGTAGTAGTATTGGTATAGATTTATGTGATTTGTTTTTATTATAGTTTACAAAGTATTTTGTAGGTCTCTTAAAGGATCTCACCTTCTTTCCTCATTGTGTAGTAAGGGTTTACATATTTGCAGGTTGTCAAAGCTTGGAGGAGGAACTCCAAAGGCTTCATTTTTCTTCAATCATTTTTTTGTTTTAATTTCATCCCTTTATTTGTTTATTTTATGAACATATAATCATCATAATCTTGCTAAAAAATTCAATTTTTAGGTTCATATTTTTTCTGTAAAAAATTGTGTACATATGCTAACATAAAACTAACATATTTTGATGATTTTTAGCATTTTCCAGCAAGCTTTCTTTGTTGTTTTATGCAGGTTTTCACCACAAAAGATGAGGTTCTACCCAAAATTAGAAACTAGAGGCTCAAGACAACATCACTAAGCTTTGGTGCAAATCCATTCTCTCTCACACACTTTCTAAAGCTATTGTAAGCATCCCAAGAGAGTCTCTTGGGCTTGCACTTTCTATTTCTTTCCAAGTTTAAAATCTGTAAATAATTTTAATAATTTTTGCCCACACCTTGCATTGTACTTGGCACTACCATCCTTGCAAAATCGTGTCGGCTAGAATTAGAAATATTTTTCTAATCTTTTATTTAGTTAACTTTGTCCACCTTTGCCACAAAATCAAAATGTTGTCCTCCCCCTTGTGCCAAAGTAGTGTGGTTAATTTGTTTAAGTTATTTATTTTAAACAATTTTTGTTTTCCCACACCTTGCATGTGAGTGGCTATGCCATCCTACAAAATCGTGTTAGCTAGTGTTTAAATTTTCCTTTTATTTTACAAAGTAAACAAAATTTACCCTGCCTTTGCCCCGTATTCCCTCCCATTGCCACTTTGTGGATCTTGGGTAATAAGAAAGGGAAAAGGATTGAGTGGATAATTTAATTAGGCACCAATTTCTATTATTTTTTGGCCACTAAAATAAGGTGACTTTTGGAGGCTAGAAGGGGTTGAAGCCGAGGATGGTTTCACAACACTAAGTGTCCTCCTTATTGAGCGCCCAAGCACTTTGGACTTGACCTATGGATCTAGGGGAGAACCTTGTTGTTATCTTGTTGAGCATCCAACATTTCCTCTTGGCTAAGGGATAAGGACTTGGGGTAGTCACATAGATTAGGCTTGCAACTTTCACATCTAAACCCCTAAGCTAAACATAGACTTAAAATTAACTAAAAGTAACCTACACACTTGCACAACATTTATATTTCCTTGCAATTTATTTTCAAGTATTTACATTCTATTCATTCTTATGAAAGTTATTTTCATGTGTAAATATTTATATTGACTTAGTTATAAGCTTTATTTATTTATTCATTGTTTTAAAGTAATTGTATAAAGTTGTTTTTTTATTCATTGTGTAGATAGTTCTTAATTTGTTTTATTCTTGTGAACTTATCATTCTTTTATATATATTGGAATAAATGGAATTCTTAGGCACTAGTCCAATTATGGTTTAATAAATAAAGGTTTGCTTGTCATTGAAATATTGCATTTTGCATTTTTGCTTGTCATTGGGTTGGGTATCATTAATCAACAATTTAATTAACTCCTAGAATTTTAATAAAACCTTCACATAGTTTAATAGGGTCTACCCCCCTTAGATTCCCTAGGAATGAGCCTAGGCAAAAGGAGTCCATATTAAGGTGACAGTGGGTCTGGGTTCAGGTTTGTGTTTCCAAGGACACACCAAGTGGGCTGGAGACTTCTCCAAATTTTTAGGTGTGTATTAGGACGACAACATCTTTGGTGTCGTTGCCAGGGATAAGTCTTTTTATTCCTTGAGTGCGACTTTTTGTTTTCCTTTTTGTTTTTGCTTTGTTTGATGCTTCTTGTTTGTTTAAAATAAACTTGATCATCTGGCGACTCCACTTCAAAATAATTGGACAAAGTATTCTTCAAGAAGGAACTCACGGTTTGCTTAGCTTAAACCTTGAACTTGAAAGGGTTTTTGGACGAAGTTAGCCAAGCTTTCTTCTCATAGGATCCTTAATCATTTTTCGGTCCTAGTCCATTTATGTAGACGTTTTTCTTTTTGTTTAATGAATCTAGTTTAGAAATGGATGATCTTTATAGAACTATTGATTTTCCCGAAATAAGTGGTTATCCACATGTGATTCCAAAAAAAGCTTTACAAAAGCTGCCTTGTTTTCAAGGTAATAGTGTGGTTGATGCTAGACGTCATGTTTTGTTTGTTTCTCTTTGCTTTAATAAATGGTGTCACAATACCTTACATGAAGATATAGGAATGGAATTGTTTATCATGTCCTTTGATGATGACGATCTTGATTGGTTCATGAAACTCAAGGATAACCAAGTTAAAACTTACAAGGAATTGATTGATGCTTTTATGGGAAAATGGGAAGAGAAGGAACCTATAGATATAAAAATAGTCAATTCAAATGTTAAGACTAATGCTTCAACAACTCCCATCGAGAAATTAACAGAGGTTATTAAAGCCACATAATTCATCTGTGTAAATCAGTTAAAAATCTTGGAATTTCACCTTGCGAGTTCAAGTAATTACATTGGATATTCAGATCTTATAGAGTTAGAACTTCATAGAGAACATGAAGAGGAATTTCATTTGGAAATTCCATAAGAGATTGAGGATGAGTCATTGATTGATCAGGATGAATTTGAGTTTGTATTTGTTGAATATCTAGATAATTCAAATTCCCACCCATCTCCAAAAGAGTCCATCTTTTCAGAGAAGATCCTCGACAACCTTGATGAAAAAAATGAAGTTGTTTCCTTGATAGTTCCACTTCCAACCTCTCAACCATTAGATGATTCAATATAAGATAATGAGAATGTGGAAGGAAGCTCTGATTTACAAATTCTAGATCATTACGAATAGTGGTTGGCCTTCCACCATGATAGTCATATGCAGAAATTTATCAAAATTTCACAGGGTTTGCAAAAATTCAAAGTTTGGTTGAATAAAGAAAGACACATATTTCTTAGGTGGCCTATTCTCAAGAAAAACTCCAAGTTTATAAAACTTGGAAAAGGATCTTCAACGAGTCATCCTGCACAAGGGATTTTTAGACATCTAAGGTCTTATTTCATCCATGACATGGTCAGTCCTAATTATTTCCACCTTATCCATTTGGATGGTGAACCCTCAAGCTATTTTTCAAATGATAAGCCATTTGGTGTCCAAAGGGGCACCCTTTGTAATGTATCTATAACCGTCTCCTTTGATTCTTTCAGTTTTTTCATTAATTCATTTATGTATATAATTCATTGTATAGTCATTTCATTTGTTGATTATTGTTTATTCGTTTTACGTGTACTTATGTTGGTTATTGGTGAGAACTTTGTTTTGTAGATTCTGAGGTTCTCGCATGCTCTTCTTCCAAAATATCAAGCACATGTCCCCATGTGGAGACATATTTTGACCACCTATTTCAACTAGGTGTCAAAATCATGTATCATGAAGATATGTACCTTATGGTACGACAAGTTTGAATACTTATGGCTAAACAGGGCAACTTTGTCCCCAACACTTCTTTCTGTGTCCACAGAATATCTGCTCCACTGCGTGGAATATTTTGTAATATGTTAGCATGAGTCAAATTTTATTTAGTTTCCTAGGACTTTATCATTAGGGAATTCCTTTCATCGAGTGTTTTTTTTCCTCAGGTAATTAATCTTGCTTTTCAGCGATTTTAGTTACTCTTGAGTTTTTCACTCAATAATCCTCCAAATTGGTGAAAGGAATTCTAATGATCGAGCCCAGTGGGTGATTAAAGTCTAAATTTTTTTTAAATTACCATTATAGACATCTCCTAGAGTCTTGCGGAATTCCATTAAGTTTTTATAGGGTTTTTTAATAATTAAAATTTTCCATAAATTGGAAATTTTAATTATTTTTTATGAAAAATATAAAATTTTGGTCCTTGTGGATTTTGTATAGAGGTGTGAGTACTCAAATAAAATGGATTATGACCCCCCTACACCCTTGGACCAAGTTTCATCTCAATTGGACAAGTTTTGCTAGGTCATTGTCCATGAAGAGTCTAAGTCAGTCAAAAGTCAACAAATAATTGACTAAGGTAAAAAAGCCAAAAATTGTAAAATTGTTTAAAGTCAAAAAAAGAAGTGGGGAAATATTTTCTAATGTATTTCCTAAGTTGGAAAAGTAAAAATCCACTTAGAATAACCCCCCAATGACAAGTCAAAAGGGGTTTTCCCCCCTCACATCTCACCCCTCAAACCCTAACTCACTCCAAAACCCTAAAAGTGTGCCCCCTTGACTTGTTCTCTCTTTCTTAGATGGGTGAAACTTGTAGCTCATCCAAGAGGGGTATCTCCTCTTTAATTCCTTTAAAATGAATCACATTCTCCTCATTTTAACATGAAGTTTTCACAGTAATTCCATTATACCAAAATATCTCCCCATTCTCTCTCATTCTCTCCCATTTTTCTCTTGTAATCTTGGTGCCACTTGGTAACCTTTCTTGGAGCAATAAAGTGAAGCTTTGGATGATCTCTTGGTGTTCTTTGGTGCTTTCATGGTGTACTATTGGTTCTATTAGCTACTCTTGTGTGATATTTTTCTCTTGGTGAGGTAACATTGTAGGTTTTGTTATTCTTGCTTCACATTGTTTTACTTGAAGAACCCTAAGCAAGGTATTTTGCTAGGGATAAATATGTAGTAGTATTGTTATAGATTTATGTGATTTGATTTTATTAGAGTTTACAAATTATTTTGTAGGCCTCTTAAAGGATCTCACCTTCTTGCCTCATTGTGTAGTAAGGGTTTACAGATTTGCAGATTACTAAAGCTTGGAGGAGGAACTCGAAAGACTTCATTTTTCTTCAATTCATTTTCTGTTTTAATTTCAGCCCTTTATTTGTTTATTTTTTGAACATATAATTATCATAATCTTGCTAAAAATTCCAATTTTCAAGTTCATATTTTTTATGTAAATTTTTTTGTACATATGTTAACATAAAACTAACATATTTTGGTGATTTTTAGCATTTTCTAGCAAGTTTTCTTTGTTGCTTTATGCAGGTTTTCATCACAAAAAGAAGAGGTGCTACCCAAAATTGGCAACTAGAGGCTCAAGAGAACATCACTAAACTTTGGTGCAAATCCCTTCTCTCTCTCTCTCTCTCTCTCTCTCTCTCTCTCTCTCTCTCAAGCTATTTTAAGTAGCCCAAGAGAGTCTCTTGAGCTTGCACTTTCTATTTATTTCCAAGTTTAAAATTTGTAAATAATTTTAATAATTTTTTCCCGCACCTTGCAATTGTGCTTGGCTCTGCCATCCTTGCAAAATCATGTCGACTAGGATTAGAAATAATTTTCTGATTTTTTCTTTAGTTAACTTTTTCCATCTTTGCCACAAAATTGGAAGGCTTTGTCCTCCACCTTGTGGAAAAGTAGTGTGGTTAATTTGTTTAAGTTATTTATTTTAAGTAATTTTTGTTTTCCCACACATTGCATGTGAGTGGCTATGCCATCCTGCAAAATCATGTTGGCTAGTGTTTAAAGTTTCCTTTTATTTTGCAAAGTAAACAAAATTTACCCCGCCTTTGCCCTGTATTCCCTCACCTTGCCACTTTCTGGATATTGGGTACTAAGAAAGGGCAAAGGATTTAGTGGATAGTTTAATTATGCACCCATTTCTATTATTGTTTGGACACTGAAATAAGGTTCTTGTGGAGGCTAGAAGGGGTTGAAGCCGGGGACAGTTTCACGGCACTAAGTGTCCTCCTTGTTGAGTGCCCAAAAAAATTGGACTTAACCTGTGGAGCTAGGTGAGAACCTTGTTGTTCTCTTGTTGAGCACCTGTGATTTCCTCTTGGATAAGGGATAAGGACTTGGGGTAGTCACATAGCTTAGGCTTGCAACTTTCATATCTAAACCTCTAAGCTAAAGATAGACTTAAAATTAACTAAAAGTAACCTATGCACTTTCACAACATTTATATTTCCTTGTAATTTATTTTCAAGTATTTACATTCTATTCATTTTCATGCCAATTATTTTCATGTGTAAATATTTATATTGACTTAGTTATTAGCATTCTTTATTTATTCATTGTTTTAATGTAATTGTATAAAGTTGTTTTTTTATTCATTGTGTAGATAGTTCTTAATTTGTTTTATTCTTGTGAACTTATCATTCTTTTATATATATTGGAATAAATGGAATTCTTAGGCACTAGTCCAATTATGGTTTAATAAATAAAGGTTTTCTTGTCATTGAAAGATTGCATTTTGTATTTCCGCTTGTCATTAGGTTGGGCATCATTAATCAACAATTTAATTAACTCTTATAATTTTAATAAAACCTTCACATAGTTTAATAGGGTCTACCCTCCTTGTCTTTCCTAGGAGTGAGCCTAGACATAATGAGTCCAGATTGAGGTGACAGTGGGTTTGGGTCCAGATTTGTGCCTCTAAGGACACACCAAGTGGGTTGGATAATTCTCCATGTTTGTATGTGTGTATTAGGATGACATCAGGCCCATTAAAGTATTCATTGCCTGAGAGATTAAGAATCCTTTCAATTTACAACACTTTGTGTCTGCCCAAGTTTGGAGTATATGTTTGCCACAATTCTCATACATAATTCTACAATAATAAATTATTGTAGAATTATGGTCCATTAGACCATTGTTCTTCCACCTCCATGGAGTTTGTCCTCATTGATTGATATCAAATATGGATTACAAAATACTTACTCTTTCATTGTTTCCACTTAGAGCATTGTTTTCAATCTTTGCATTATGTTGCTTCGAGCCAACCTGGACCACAACTTCAACAACAATTGTTCAATAGCTTCTTTCTAGCATTGGTTGATTCCTTTCTACTTATTTTCCATGATGACAATGAGAAATCCTTCTAATGTCACCCAGAATAGAGACATACTATCCAAAGTCAACAACCAATTCATGCACCTTCTCGCTGCAAATAGAAGGAATAACACCTGAGATTTCATTAGAAAAATATGGATGCAATAGAACACTATAACGCATCAATATCCATGCAATATCAATGAGGTTGTTCTCATATATAAGCCCCACAACAAGTACAAAATATATCGGTAAAATTCCAAAGTTCAAGTTTTTTAATTTGAGAACTTCCTTTGCTGAAGGAAATATGTTGGAATAACAAGTTTACAAAGCCAACAGAGTCAATCTCAATAGAAAGGACCAATCTTCGATATAACATCCATAAGTTCTATGTATTTTCAATGTGCTAACTTTGGAAAACATGTTTGACAAAAGTATATATATTGTATCATGTTGTGGTTCCAAGTTAAAAGGCATTCTACTGCATGATTTCCTAGCTTTAAATTGCCATGGATTTTGCAGCTCCCAAGCAAATCCTTCTAGAATCTCTGATTTGGAGAGTGTTAAAGAAATACTAGAAACATAATACTAACTATTCCATCCATCCCTCCATTTCTATCTGCCAAGCTCAACCCCAACTGCACTTCTCTCAATACTAAATAAGGTAGTCATATATTCCAAAATATGACTATTATATGTGTGTGTGTGTGTGTGTGTGAGTGAGTGAGTGAGTGTGTGTGCGCTTGAATTCTATGACAAGGAAAAACATTGAATGTGTACACAATTTGTAAGTAAATGGAAAAGGTTTTGAGAACTAGGCCCTGTGTACTATCAATTCACATGCCAACATTCCAGGTATCATCAAATAAGAGATCAACAATATCATTGTGGATGCTTTTCCCAAACTGCATTAGACTGAATAACCTCGGTCTTTTCAAAACTTTTATCCAAGTGAAAATCTCAAAACTCCACAGTACAACACTGATCCCAATTCTATGGGAAGGGTGACCTCATCAAGAGAATCAAATGGTGGAATTATCCAATGTGTTGATATTAAATATGTGGGTAGAACTAAAAAACATGTCATGAATCCCAAACTCCAAGCATCGATTTTGCTGGAAAACAACTTCTTCATCTTGTGGATGCAATTAACTCCCAACGACCTAGTTTTCTCACACTGATTCTAAGCTCATCAAATATGGACAATCTAGCCAAGTATCTTATCATGTTCTTGAAGCTTGGCCAAGGAGTTGTATTATGGTATTGTTCTTATTCATGGATTTGACTTCTTTATACTTGCATCTTGTTCTTAAGCCCCGACTTTGTTATTTGACTACTATAGAAAAGGATTAGATATTTGTTGCTCATATAATGACTAAGATCGAGGCCACTCTAATATTATGCAAGTTTATCACTGTTAAGAAAGTGAAATAGCAAGTTGGCATCTACTCAAAGGAAACCACCTTCATAATTTTGCTACTGAGAACTTATGTTTGAACTGTACCTCAGGATGAACCTATAAATCTTGTTTGCCTCAATCAATTCTTCCCTTTCCTCGAATATTCTCAAGCATTAAATTAGTTAAGACCTAGAAAAAAAAAAGTTTTCCAATACATTCTAGCAATCTTTGATATGGACTTTTCTTGGAGTAGGCTGGCCCTTAAATGAATACACCATTGCTTCTTCAGTAGAGGTTGGCACTTCCTTTGACTAAGAATTCATGCTTCTTTCAAAACTTGACGGATTTCATGAGATGACCAAATTAATGTCTTTGGTTTATTGACTTCCAATATACTGGCTTCACTTGATTTCCCATTAATCTATAGGTGGAAAATGTGTCAAAGCTTCCACAAAATGTATTATGAAGGGTATTAAAGTAGGATATCCACCTAGATCTTTGAAAATATACAAAATCTTTGAAAAGAAATATAAGATGGCCAATGATGTTAATACTCTGTCCTAACACAAGCTCTGAATAGATCATAATATGAGGTCAAAAAAACATTTGATTTTCCTTTGAATCATGGAGCTAGATCAGACAACTAATGGTCAAATGGACATTACATAAAAAATGATAATTTTTCCAGATCTGAAAGAAAACACTGGGGCCTAATTTTCCCAACATTCTTTACTTCTAAACATTATTAGGATTGTGACATGTATTTACATTTACACCATTAAAAAACCGTGGAACTATCAGATTTGTTATAGTTGTGATATCATGTTGTTAGCCTTTGTATAGACACCATAAACATGTTCCAAAACCAACTATTGTGTCTTATATTTAAGCTGAACAAAAGGAGACTTTCCAATGTATTTCTAGCTGCCAAGAAATAGTGTACACAACACTGGTTTGAAAGCATTTTCAGGCTTGAAATGAGTTCCAAAATACCTTTATTAGTTCGCCATAACAACGCTTACGAGAAACATTGTAAATACCCTTTAAAACAAGCATAAACTCCATCCTAAGTATTGTTGTTCAGTGTAGTCAAATCATTTATCAAATCCAGAGCATGCATCTAAGTAATCCACCATAAAATCCAAGAAAGAAACTAATACCATGCAAGAGCATCACCACATGATCCCTCAAGGAGGATCACCACCCTCAAGCCAGGAAAATTGTAATGTTCCCAAGCCAATTTTTGCCCGGAACCAAGGGTTGTTTAATTGTTTATTTGGTGTTTCAATGTGTTTTGCAGGTTTACTTCATGAAGTTGCACATTTAGGGTTTGTACATAGAAGATCATAGCATGGAGATATAGATCTGAACATATAGCATAATAAAATGACAAGAAACAAGCAAAGAACACCAATATAGAACCAACAACTTCAGATATGACCTTTATTTAAATAATAGATTGATCCTGATACAATAGATATGCAGATATGGGAGAATACCATAATAATAACCAAGCTGGAATAGTAGCTTCTACAACAATGTCCAAAACTGAAGATAATAGCCTCCAAAGGCACCACAATAAACTGGAGAAAGGGACAAGATTATTTTCTTTCCCTTCAAGAGCTAGATCCAATCCTCCTAGCTGAGTTGGGCCCTCCTGGTTGGCT